>CAJNDT010000602.1:531985-594843 GCA_905221615.1 Symbiodinium sp. CCMP2592
TGCGAGGATTTAGGGTGATAGGTCCTTTTGGGATTCACTTTTGTTGCGTTTAGGGCATGGCTATACCCCCCTTAGAACCATAATACAAATAATGTGCTTAATATTCTCTTGGGTTTTATATAAACAAACATGAAAAAAAAATCCTAAGGCGACTATAGATTTGGGCAACATCTGCTATCTTCATGTATGGCCTCTGCGGGCATGTGAGCACACGCAGCCGGAGCTCCGAAAAGCCTGCCTGTATCAACAATACAACTAAACAGAACGAACTTGCAACGAACTCGTGTTGTCCTGTCCTGACCAACCGTACTTTTTCAAGCATTAGAAATACGTCGACTGCCCTCCAAACCTTAATAGACTGAGGGCAAAAAACCCCACAAAATACAGCTTACTGCCCCACTTCGCGGTCAAGCCACAGCCATGCGCCTGGCCTGGATCAGCGTCTTGAGCCAAATGACTTCTGAAGCCAGCGACAACACATGTTGCTCTGCCCTGAAGCCCTAGACTTCGGCCCCGAACCCTTTTGTAAGGACCTTAATAATTAGAATAGGGTTTTGGGGCCCATTATGCTAGATTATCGGGAACCCCCAAATGTATGGCAGTTACTTAATACCCGAGCGCAAGAAAACAGGGCCCAAGTGCAACCGAGCAGCTGGAGGTCTTCCCCTAGGTCGTCTGTGCAGGGAGCTTGGTTCATCGCTACTATGCTATCAAAAACACCAACAGTACCACTGCTGCTGCTACTATGGGCTACTCTTTGGGGCGCCGGCCAGCATCTTGGCAGTTGCTGAAGAGAGCGGCCTGATCCTCAGATTCGCATTTTCTTGTCCCTGAGGTGAGCAAAATTGAAGCACTCCTAGACAAACTGAGAAGCATGCGCATTCGTAATCCGTGCCTGGGCTCCCGGCCAAGCCACAGCAGTTGTCGCAGCCTCGCTGCTATTGCAGGCTGAACTCAATCTTCATGTACATTCTGTGAAAGATCCATTCTTGAAGACTTCGGCTGCAGCGTGCGACACGAGCCTGCATGATTTCATGACTGGAGTTCACCCTCTGCTTCTTCGCCTAGTCCTTCTGGTGCTGGCGCTGGTTGGTGGTGGTGGTGGTGATACGGGTGATGTGACTGAAACGGATGATGACCAGTCCGTTCGTCTACCTCTTAAGCACCCGCCTAGTAAGAAAAACACTTTGGGTCCAATCCTCACGAAATCTGCACGGGGGTTCCGGAGCAAGAGCAGGATGAAGAGCAGGAGCAAGAGCAGAAGCAAGAACAGGAGCAGGAGCAAGAGCAGGAGCAAAAGCACGAACAGGGTAAGAGCAAGAGCAGGAGTAGGAGCAGCAACAGCAGCAGTAAGAGCAAGATCAGGGGTAAAAGCGAAAGCAACTTATCTTTGGTTAGTAGGGAATGGAGGAATGGGGTACCATTATAACTACTATTACTACCATTCTTCCATTCCCTACTAACCAAAGGTAAGCAAAGGAGCGAGAGCAAGAGACGCAGCAGGAGCAAAGGCAAACGACAAAAAGGGGGGCAAGAGCAATTTCCCTAAAAAGTGACAGCGAAGAACACAAAAAACAGCCTAACAAAACAATACTTTCTGAGTTTTTGATTCTGTTTACTCGGGGAAAGGACTAGCATCGACTCTAACGTCTAACGATGGTGATGTGATGAAGATAGATAGACATGACGCCGATACTGATGACGATGATGGGTGATGAAGACAGTGGCAACAACTAAAACATCGATGAGTGTGAACGACGAGGATGATGCATGACGTACTGAGATACGATGATGACGCAGCTGGTGGCAACAACTACGACACGAGTAGCTGATTAGGGCCGTGAGACTGTTGGTGGTAGTTATAATATCGGCGATGAGGTTGAGAGAGAGAGAGAGAGAGAGAGAGAGAGAGAGAGATGCAAATGACGATGACGACGACAAGGATGATGATGACGATGACGGCTACGATAGCTACTTCAGGATGCTGGATAACAGAGGCATGCTTCCTTGGCCCCCTGCGGGCGCAACGTAGCTCTCCACGGATCAGGGCACAAAACCCCGGGGTTCCATGGTTAGGCGGCGCCTGGCCTCGGTGTCTTCATATGGGTAGTTGTCAAAAACTAGGCTTAGGGGTACCTTATTTTGGGGTCCTTAGAATAAGGATCCTACTATTTAGGGTACTATAATGGGGTCCCCTATTTCGGAAACCCGATTTCTAGGGCAGGGTTTTGGAGTATGTGCGACTAGTTATAGCGAAAACACGGGGATACTATGTTAGACGAGTCCGACTTTTTTGTGGGCGCTCCTGCATGAATAATTTCGACTCTGTAAACATGCGATGTGCTGTGGAGCAGTCCGGATAAAGGCCATAGAAATAAAATGAAAGTTTAACACTTGTAACCTAGCAGAAAAATGCACACTGCTGGCCGACTTCAAAAATAATGGAATAGTATTAACCGTAATGGTAAGAATAGCTACAGACGTCCTGATAGTGACCAGCATGAAAATAACAAGAACAATGACAGTATACCAGCATTGACAGAACAATGATTTTTGCGACTCCAGGAAGAAATCCAATCAGAAACGGGATTGACCGGGGTTGATGTAAAAATCCTACAACTTAAACGGAACCGGTGTGAGCTAGGAACCATCCTTATCATAATCGTATACATACATAATCATTGTGGCCCATGGCCATAGCCGCAGTCATAATCATCATGACCATAAACCCTAAACCTTAACCCTAAATTATGACAGTATTTATAAAAAGCATCACAACAGTAAAACCAGTTAACATATAATAGCAACAATAGCAAATTTCAATGATACAAGTAATAAGATTAATCTGTAGAAGGCTGTGTGTCCGAAAAGTCCCGATCTGCAAAACGAGCGGCTGGTGCAAATCTGCCGGAAGGCTGCGGCGGCACAGGGCTCCTGGGCGAAGAGCATTTTTTGGGGGTTTACTGTACTTGGAGGATCATGGGACTTAGTAAGTAAGGTTATAAGCACCTTAACTGGGGCTATAAGTAGTTATAAGTATAGTTACCCTAATTATAACCCCAGTTACTAAGTCCCATGATCCTTTAAGTAGGGTGCAGGGTGGTTTTCGGGTTTAGGGCTTCTGGGTGAGGGCCTTAAGGCCTTCGCGTTTATGTGTGCAATTCTGACGAACATCACCATCACTACCAATACTGTTAGTAGTATTCAGACAGTTGTGACCATCTACACCTATGACTAACTCTCATTATGGCTAGTGTTGTTACGACTCTTACTCTGACTGCGATTTTTGCTCCTATTGACTATTGAATGCTATAACTGCTACTACAAGTACTATTATTATTGTAATACAAATTTCATGGTTTGTGCAGTAGTATGTTTATGGATCACTAGCCTAGTATCGCTGTTATTGAAAATGAAAGAAAGAAATAGGACTTGGTCGTTGAATCCACATCCTGCACCCTGCACCCCGAGCCCTTGTGCAACTGCAGAGTCAGACGATGCGGGTACGTGTTGCGGGTAAGCTACAGGTCAGTGCAACACAACACTAATTACATCACTGATCCTCTTTCAGCAACGGTTGTTCTTCTTTGTGCATGCATGCATGCATACATGCCGAACTTGGAACAGGGTATTCAGAAAAGCGTGTGTTCGCATGTGCGTAGACATTCCACAGGTCCGAAAACCTTCAGCTTTACACCCTGACGAAATGGTAGACATCCACACCTGGAGCTCTGGGAAATCCCCAAAATAACCAGTTTGTAACTATCCCGTGGAGAAGCGAACGCGGGGCATTGGACAGCGCCGCATGGGATCCTCGCCCAGGTACTGAAGAAGCTGGGCACGGCGGCACTGCCGACGGTTCCGACCTTACGGCATTGGGCGGTTCAAGCTCGTGGGTCGTTTGTTTCGCTGCATGTCTGCTTGGCGTCGCATATCTGGTTGCTCCTTCGTGTTGCCGTTTGCCTGTCTGTCCTCGACCTCTCCAAGGCCTGGGTCCGCAGCAGTAGAAAAATGAGCTCTGGTAGCGCATCAGGCTCCTGCTAGCTCAGGCTTGCGCCGTCTATGCTTGCAAGGCTTCTCAAGGTCTGAGACGGTCTTCTGAAGTCTTATAAATGGGTTTATAGATGCATAAGTGCTCGGAAGGATTCCATAATCTGGCAGAAGCCACTGCCTTTTTTCTGAAGTTTCTTCATGATAGATATGGTCATGCAACATCGCAGCTGCTAAGTAACTATCAAGCTTTTGCCCACACAATCATGCGATTCCCAAGTCACGTACCTCAAAGCACCCCAAAAATCTGCAACCCAACACCTGACAATACCCAGAGGCTCCATAGTAGTTCCTTTTTGGGATTACCTTATAGGATTCTATATATGAACCCCCAAAAGGAACTACTTTGGAGCCTTAGGGTATTTACAAGTTTATAGGAACCTCTCTGTAGACGCTGCGCACATGCTGCGAGAAAGGAAGCTCAGGACAGAATTGCTGGATTGAACCCTTGGCAGCGGACATCGAACCGCTGATCCTGCGACGTCCTACACTTCGCTGGACCGGTACAGAGAACGCTTCTCTTACTAGTATCACTAGTATTTTATTCTTATTTACAGCAATAACTAGTTTATCAGTTGCACTAATTGTTACTGCAACGATTATTACCAGTCTTATGATGATGATCATTATTATCATTATTATGATTCTGGTTACGGTCATGACTATGAATTATTCTGACTCGTTTGATTATTATGACTATGATGATGACTATTAATATTCTTATCATCATGACTCATGACAATTTGTATAATCAACCTGAGATGTCGGCTGCTCGACCCTGGCGAAGCTGGTCTTTGCAAATGAAGCGTTGTCAGTTCCGATCTTGGACGATGAAATGTACAGTCAGTTGTCAGTAGCCAACACGGAAAGGATAGTTCCGGTGACGACGTTGGTTGATGCGATGAAGACCACGCATGAAAGACAGCATGGGTGCACTTTGTGCGGTCCCGATGTCCTGTGCAGCGCTGGCGTTAGTACCAAGCTCTCTTGGCCAAGCAGCACCTCCAAAGTTAGGGACGCTGTTAGGATTTAGGTGTACCGCAGGAAACGGGGACGGGGGCCTCTGCGTTTGGACATGATCCAAAGCAATTCGCCCTCCACACTCCAGCAATGCGAGCTGCTGCGGCTACTGCTACTGAACAACACAACAACAACAACAACAACAACAACAACAACAACAACAACAACAACAACAACAACAACAACAACAACAACAACAGCAACAGCAACAGCAACAGCAACAGCAACAGCAACAGCAACAGCAACAGCAACAGCAACAGCAACAACAACAAACACAACACCTGCTACTGCTGCAGCGCTGCTGCTGCTACTACTACTACTGCTACTGCAACTGCTACTGCAACTGCTACTGACTGCTACTACTGCTTTCTAGTACTGCTGCTGCTGTTGCTACTTACTACTACTACTACAACTACTACTACCACTACCACTACCACTACCACTACCACTACCACTACCACTACCACTACCACTACCACTACCACTACTACTACTACTACTACTACTACTACTACTACTACTACTCCTACTACTACTCCTGCTGCTGCTGCTGTGACGACCACGACTACGACTACGACTGCTGCTACTACTACTACTACTACTACTACTACTACTAATACCACTACCACTACCACTACCACTACCACTACCACTACCGCTGCTACTACTACTACTACTACTACTACTACTACTACTACTACACCACTACCACTACCACTACCACTACCACTACCACTACGACTAAGACTACGACTACGACGACGACGACGACTACTACTACTGCTCCTGATGACGTTGTTGATGACGATGATGGTGATGCGACGACAAGGACATCCCCTACGACAACGACTACGGCTACGACGCCGCTGCTACTGCTCTTCATTAGTTGCCAACATTACAGGTGTTTCAGTGACTGTGGGACATGACCGGTTCGTCGGAACCTGCTCATATTGATTCCGGTCGTTCTTCGTGTAGAGGACGATGCAAGTGCCAGGTTTGGAATCGCGTCCAGCTCGGCCAGACTCCTGCCAACGGGCACGTTTGTAACACTTCGTGCGCGCTACAAAATTACAACGAGAACGGAGCAAACCGAAATAAGCCGAACATATTATTGATACAAGTAGCTAGCGATCGCAATCAATCCTGCTTCGGTGCAAAAACCGCTTGGCATGGACCACATGGGTCCATGCATCATTGCTTCGGTGACGTCTGTTGCAGCTTTTGTCTTCGCGACACAAGACTGAACATAAAACCAACGAGCCGGCTACTGTGACGAGGCCGACGATGCTGGAAAGAGACTCGCTTCACCGGTTGCAGATTGCACAGGTTTATTGTCAGTAACCGTCGTCTTCCTGTCGTTGTCATTCTTGTCGTCGTCGAAGTCGCCTATTTGTCAACGCAACAGCAGCGGCTGTAACGCCGTAGCGGCAGCACTATGGCAACCGTAGTGGTAGTGAACGTAGACGCAGGGAACAATCGTCATGGCCGCCGTCGTAGCCGCAGAAGAAGCGGCAAGAGTATTCGTTGTAGTATTGTAGCGAAGAGGAGAAGTGCTCAAAAATCAAGTGCAAGGCACCGGCCTGCATGTAGGCCTCCAGGCTTTTCGGCATGCCGAAGTGAAGCACTCGACCTGGATGCCACGTGACAGGTGACCAGTTCTGGGCTGTAGAAAAAACACAGAAAACCTGCCTTTTTCGGGTCAAACGTGGAGCCATACGACCCCAACCTTTTGCACTTTGCATAATCATGCCTATGCAGAGAACCTGACATGAACGGTTAAAACCCACCCTTTGGAACCCTTCAAATAACACCTCCAAACTGGCCTAGAAAAACTATAGAACGCCGTAGAGTAAACCCTACCTTCCTGCCACCAGGACACGGACGTCGGGCTTATCGATGCCCATCCCAAAAGCCACGGTGGCAGCCACAGCCTCACGGAGATGCACTGAGCCTCCGAAACAGATAAAGGTCTCAACAAAAAGGAATCTATCATAATGAAAATAACGATCATGACGATAATCATACTGTTGCTATTAATGGCGGTGAGAACCATGATTATATGATGACCAATTAACAATAGTAATAATATCAACAATATAGTGGTAATGGTAATAATGATAATAGTAATAATAATAGGACTAAGGACTTTGATAACAAGAAATCTACTATTACTCCTACTCATACGAATACTAATGCTATTACTACGGTGACGATTGCTTCAACATGTGGACTTCCAAATATCTAAACGGACATTTTATGCTACCTGTGTGGCCTTCTGGCCCGGGCCGAAAAGTCTGTGTAAAATGGTGAACCCCAGAAGTGTTTAAACATGCGGGCAATGTAAAACATAATTTTAGACTACCTCAGTCGTATTGGCGGTCCGACCGCGCTCCACTTCTCGAAACAACTTCAATGACAGATAACAAGAGTAATAATGACAAAACGTCTTAGTAGTCAGAATGAAAACTGATACAGTCATAATAGGTTGAACATCACTGAGAAATTCGAATAAGCGTCCTGTAAGGGTTCTACTGTGAGGGTTTTATAGGATTTGGCAAGGGAGCCTTAAACTTGAGTAATATTTGAGATAGAAGAGTTTAGCTTTATAAGTAGCTGCATTAGCAGAAAGTACGTAGCGCCAAGGATACTTACTAAAGGATCCAGTATATCGGAGATGTAGCTGGTGAGCTCCGGCGGCGGCAAGTATGCTGCGTTCTACCACTGGGCTTGGTCAATGCACTCCAGGTCTTTACTCCTGCCCCTCCCCCGGTAGGATCGTGAACAGCTCGATGCTCTGCCAGCCTGGATGTCGTTGCGAGTGAAGCGGTCCTGCACTTGGCAGGGGCCCTGGTAGCTCACGAATTGACATGAATGTCTTGGCGAAGTGAGCAGTACTTACCGTCGGGGAGTCTGCTGGAATGGCAAATTTCAGAGTTCAAGGGGTCGAAGCCACAGCTGTCATGCAGCTAGGTCGAAGATCCGAGGGCTGGAATCTGTTTCCTGCCTTTCTGCGAGTTTGGGCGCACGCGCCTGCACATCCCAGCGCCGCGCTGGCGGGTGGCCGGCATGGAAGGCTTCCGCATGCACGCCGCCTGAACGCTTGGAATATGGGAGTTTCCGAAAATAGGGGACCCTAATATAGTACCCCAAATAATAGGATCCGTATTATAAGGACCCCAAAATCAGGTATCCCCTCATTTTCGGAAACTCCCATATGGCATCGTTGCAGTGAAGGGAAGCGCTGTTTCGTGGCCCTGCATTTTTCCTCAAGGCCCGGCGTCGTGGATGCACTTCGCGTGCCTGAAATGGAACTAGCCTCGCTGACACTGGATTGCCAAGCTTCATACAGTCACGAGGCTTTCGGGCCCAGAGACCTCACGGTAAATCGCCGCGTTTCGTAGGCGCGGAAGGAATTCATGCCCCGGTGCCCGAAGGAGACCCAACGCAACTTAGAGTTTCAAGTCCATAAAAACGGGCACAGGCACGTGGGGGGGGGGGCTTAATTAATAAGTAGAACGGAGTTTGGGGTTTATGTCTATGTTATACCGTACGGCTTATGTCTTTCTTATGCTGCATTCCCACAGACATTCGCAAAATCAGAGTATCACTAATAATTCTTCGGGACCCTTTGCTAGCTGTTCCTTGTACAGGGCAGTGAGTCCTTATGGCTGGGGCATACTGGGGCAAAAGATTCCTTCATGGGTTAGACAGATTGAAAGTGCCAAGTCAGTCGCACGAATTGCTATCACTGTTTCAGCGCAGCAGTAAGACCAATACAAGGCCTTAAATGCCAAACAACCACAATGGCCCTTGATACCAACATTCACACGAACCTGTGATACCAATAGCAAGATCAACTACTAGGCACAGCAGCAATCATAAAGCGGGCCCCCATGGCAAGGCTTTGCTGATGCCATAAGGGTGGTTGTCAAAATTAGGGTTCCTTTTTGGATACCTTACTCATTAAATAATAGGTGCCGTACTATATTAGGGACTCAAAAAGGAACCATAATTTTGACAACCACCCATAAGAAGGGCCAACCTGACATGCACCCAATCTGCTCTTTGGCAGGTCAGGGTTTTCGAGCACTGCCGGCAGGGTTCAAAGTGCCAGTCTGTGGCGATGGCAAGCGGCCATGACGTTGGCACTGCCATGGACAAAGCTTGGCGCACAGCCGCTGGATCATGAGAGGCTGCTGCTTTTGGCTATGACAGGGATCAAGTCAGATCATCCCATCAAGAATCTAAACAGTCGCTGTCCTTATTCGCCTCAGCCCCGGCCGAAGCGGTCAGAGGTTCCTATACAGATTCCCTCCATTCCCCCCGTCTTAATCCCCTTTCCCTGCACCCCAACAAAAGGGCACCTGACCCCCCCCTCCCTCTCTGTGTGAACCTCTGGATGAGCCCGAAGGTCCCTCCAAAGAGATTCGGCTCTCTGTAGGGCAGGGTTTGGGGTTTAGGGTTTAGGGCCACCCCGGGCCCCTCCTTGGCCCCCCCCCCCCTTCCAATTTTGTAAACTTTTGGTTTGGTGAACCCTCTCGCACTGCTTGCTGACCCTCCCATGCCATGGCATGCGAGCTTCACGCTTGCATCAGGGGCAGCGCTTTCTCCCTGCACGCTGCGGGTTTAGGGTTATAGGGTATCGGGTTGAAGGTTTTTTAAAGTGCAGTGACTCTTTCTCCACTGCGCCTCAGCAAAGCAAGTCGAAGCGGTTTAGGCTTCAAGGTTTGGGGTTTTGAGTTTCGTTTCAGGCCTATGGGCCTTGGTAGGCTTTCGGGCTGCTGCTTTCCGAAATAATGCACCACAGCTGGGCCGAGGCAGACGACGCGAAGCGTTTAAAATTAATCTTGTAAAGGGAACTCCAGAAAGTTGGAATATGGTTTCATGGTAGGATACCCTATAATTTACCATAGAAGGGTTAGGATAATCATATTCCAACTTTCTGGCTTTTACCTTCGGAGTTACCAGTTACCACTTGCTGCCCAGTTGGTTTGCTTCCCTTCGGTCGCAACCTATCTTCTGTGCGGCATCACGATTTGATCCCCAACGGTTGCTTCCGACACTCTTGAAACATTCTTTGATCCTCAGAAGCCGCCATGCATTTGAACTGGAAGGTTTATGTGCCAAGCACCCGCGACATGTCCATGCGATATGGCAGGTAAACTTGAGGGATCGACCGGCACTGAAGTCATGGCACGTCGCGGGATGTCGCGGGTTTTCATATGGACCTCTGGGAATCCCAAAGCTGTCACATTGGATTCCTCGAAATTGCCAGGTACTCCGTACTCTGATCGACCATGCTTGAAATCGGAAAGCCGCAGCCGAAGCTGAGGACGGTGGAAGTCGAGTCCCACACGATGGGCACACCGTACATCTTACCATCTCGCGCGAGCTTCTGGCAAAACCCCTGGGCCCAACTGGCCCAACTTCAAATTTTCATTCCTAGGCCCGAAAAACTCGAAACCCAGTTCTGGGCCCCGCGCCTTTGCAAACCCTCGCAAACGGTAAGGTGAACTGATGGGACGGCACAAAAAAATCTCAGCAGGTGTCTGCAGTCGACTTGGCAGGCTGCAACAATCGACTCGGTTTTCAACATCGGTAGTTTGCCATTCATGAATTTCTGAGGCTTTCGGGTTCAGGGTTCCTGCGGCACCCGAGTCGAAGCAGCAACGCCGTGGCCCAATTCATGGTAGCCATGGCAGCCATTGATATAATTTATCACACCAAAGCACAAGCCATGCAATTTCATATTTAGACACATCAGTGATCAACAAGAACCTGCGGTGCTGTCTAGGGCTTAGAACACGTTCTCCCAGCTAGATATTGCCTTCTATGATTAACCACTTTCTGCCTAATTGGTTCGATCCCCTTGGCTCACAACCGATGCTGTGCGGCATCACGATTTGATCCTCAACGGTTGCTTCCAACACCCTTGAAACACATTTCAGGCCGTCAGAAGCTACCATGCACGTGCCTTCGAAGGTACAGGAAGGGGCCTGCCGGCATCTTGCTCGGCACTAACGACATGTCCATGCGCAATGGCAGGTCAACTTGAGGAATCGACCGGCGCTGAAGTCATGGCACGTCGCCCGTGCTTTTCAGATAGACAGTCGGGAATCCCAAAGCTGTCACATTGGATTCCTCGAAATCGCCAGGTACTCCGTACTCTGATCGACCATGCTTGAAATCGGAAAGCCGCAGCCGAAGCTGAGGACGGTGGAAGTCGAGTCCCACACGATGGGCACACCGTACATCTTACCATCTCGCGTGAGCTTCTGGCAAAACCTCTGGGCCCAACTGGCCCAACTTCAAATTTTCATTCCTAGGCCCGAAAAACTCGAAACCCAGTTCTGGGCCCCGCGCCTTTGCAAACCCTCGCGAACGGTAAGGTGAACTGATGGGACGGCACCAAAAAATCTCAGCAGGTGTCTGCAGTCGACTTGGCAGGCTGCAACAATCGACTCGGTTTTCAACATCGGTAGTTTGCCATTCATGAATTTCTGAGGCTTTCGGGTTCAGGGTTCCTGCGGCACCCGAGTCGAAGCAGCAACGCCGTGGCTCAATTCATGGTAGCCATGGCAGCCATTGATATAATTTATCACACCAAAGCACAAGCCATGCAATTTCATATTTAGACACATCAGTGATCAACAAGAACCTGCGGTGCTGTCTAGGGCTTAGAACACGTTCTCCCAGCTAGATATTGTCTTCCATGATTAACTATTTTCTGCCTAATCGGTTCGCTCCCCTTGGCTCACAACCGATCCTGTGCGGCATCGCGATTGGATCCTCAACGGTTGCTTCCAACACCCTTGAAACACATTTCAGGCCGTCAGAAGCTACCATGCACGTGCCTTCGAAGGTACAGGAAGCGGCCTGCCGGCATCTTGCTCGGCACTAACGACATGTCCATGCGCAATGGCAGGTCAACTTGAGGAATCGACCGGCGCTGAAGTCATGGCACGTCGCCCGTGCTTTTCAGATAGACAGTCGGGAATCCCAAAGCTGTCACATTGGATTCCTCGAAATTGCCAGGTACTCCGTATTCTGGCTTGACCGTGCTGGAAATCGGAAAGCCGCAGCCGAAGCTGAGGACGGTGGAAGTCGAGTCCCACACGATGCGCACACCGTACAGCTTACCATCTCGCGCGAGCTTCTGGCAAAACCCCTGGGCCCAACTGGCCCAACTTCAAATTTTCATTCCTAGGCCCGAAAAACTCGAAACCCAGTTCTGGGCCCCGCGCCTTTGCAAACCCTCGCGAACGGTAAGGTGAACTGATGGGACGAAATATAAAATCTCTCAGGACGCCTCTGACTGCACCCTGCGTGTGTTGCCTGGACTCTGCGCGATGCATTATACCGACACTCCGAAAGCAGATACAACCATTCCATAATATTCCATACCTTCAAGCCCCTAAACCCTCATTACACCTTGTAAGACCTACATATCATATGGGAGTTTCCAAAAACAGGGGACCCTAATACAGTACCCTGAATAGTAGGATCCTAGTTCTAAGGACCCCAAAATAAAGTATCCCTAATTTTGGAAACTCCCGCGTAGTAATGCACTTATCTAAACCCTAAACCCTAGACCTATACCCTAAACCCTATATTCTAAACTATAAACCCTATACCCTAACCCTCTATCCTGAAGCCTAAACCCTATACCCTAAACCCCATACCCTAAACCCCATACCCTAAACCCTATATCCTGTAGCCTAAAGCGCAGGCTCAGGCCTGGAAGCAGGCTTCTATGCGGAGACGCCGGAGCTCTTCCTGTAGGCGACGCCGAATCTCCGGCTCAAAGCTCCCGGTGAACATATCACCTTAAGCTCGGAGTCTGAGGGGGTTTACCCTTACCTTTGGTTAGTAGGGAATGGAGGAATGGGGTACAATTATAGCTACTGTTACTACCATTCTTCCATTCCCTACTAACCAAAGGTAAGTACCAGGACCCCCCAAGTTCCCTTTAATAAAGCCCTTATGGTATGTTTGGGGGTAGTTGGGGGGTCCAGGTAGGGTTGAGGGTTTAGGTCTGTGGCTTAGGGTTATAGGGGCCATAACAACTGGAGTTGGGTTTGGGGCCCATCATACAAAAGTATACAAGAGTTACATAAAATGACACATTACGGGCTATACAGTTATAACAAGGAACCCCAAACTAGTACAGGTAATTATATGGTAATTATTGTCCCCGGATATTACCCGGCTTAGTGGTGCAAGACATGAGTAAGCTTTCAGCTTGCATCTAACGTATTTCAAAGCGAATAACGTTTGCAAACTCAAATATATCAAGTCACCCAGCATGGCAGACACGGACATGACAGCGAGCTTCTCGTGAAGTCGCGAGCCCGTGGATTCTGACGACTCTGGGGCGTCGTGACATAGCCCTTCCTCGATGACGTCCACAAGCCCCGTGACCTGCAAAGCTAACTCCGGAACTTTCTGCACCTTCTGGCGCAGGCTATCACGAAGCAACCGCAGCTTCGCGGAGCCCTTCATGCGGTTGATCCTCTCACGAGTGCCTTTCGAAAACGACTGCGACTTGTCGTTGTCGTGGGCATGATGGCAGTACTTGCAAGCCATTCCATTTCGGCACTTGCCCAATGCCAGTAAAAGGCAAGGGCGGCGGCAGAAATAGGGATGCCCGAGGCTCCCGGCGACATCTGAGTCTTGGTCACAAGCCACTTCAATGCTCTGCAGTGCCGGTGTTGGGGTAAAGGCGATGTCACCCGAGTTTTCCGGAGCCCTGCGTGGGATGGGATGTGGGAGAGAGAGCTTCGCTTCTTGCAGGAGCCCTGCCAAGTAGTCGTCCTCGCAGTGAGCCACGCTGCCAGGAGGCGTCATTGCCGGCGTGCTCGCGCAACGCCTGAGACTCGGCAACTGCTCCTCAACATCGATGAAAGTGAACTTGAACTTCAGCTTCATACCGTCAAGCTGGGCTGGCGAAAGCATGGGTTTGCAAGCAGACCGCGCCAGCTTTGGAAGGACTGATGATGGAAAGCGGCAAATTCTTGAGCCCACGAAGGCCGAGCCGCAAGAGAAAACCTTCGCCAACACTTCTTGCTTTCAGAATGTGCCCAGTGCAAGAAGGCATAACAACACCTGTGGGAAGTCTCCCACGGCATGCTTGCCATCATAAACAGCATGCACGAAGCATTTTGCCGCAGAGCCCTGCAGTTGGATGATCGGTTGTGGTTGTAACGGATCCTACATCCGGCATGAAGCCCTGAGGCCCATAGGACTCAATGGAACTTGTGGCATGGCTCGAGGAACGATCTCCAAAGTTGCGAATGGAGCAGTCGCGAAAAGAACTCCGATGCTGCTTGTACTTGCGGTTTCTAGTCCATAAACATGAGCGAACAGAATGTAGAGTGGCTTAGTAGGCAGAATAGGGTTCGGATGACGTTATGCGATGATACTCTCTCTCTGCATATATACATATAATTTGTTTCATCTATATATATATATATATATGTATATATATATATTCATATATATATATTATATTATATTATTTCATATTATATTATATTATATTATATTATATTGAGGTTGAATAGTATCACCAACCGTTCAAGCCCCTATGTGTTGGCCGTTCTTACTGCAGGCAGCTCGTCCTTAGGGCTGCGCTAGAAGATTCCTTCGCAGGCTAGATAGATTGAAAGTTTTTATCATCAGAAACAGAGCACAGTAAGACCAATACAAATCCGACATGCCAAACAACTACAACGGCCATGAATACCGACACAATGGGAAGATCAACTGCCAAACACATCCGCAATCATAAAGCGGGCCCCTATGGCAAGGCTTGGCCGATGCCATGAGACGGGCAAACTTGATATGCACGCCACCTGATCTTTGGGAGGTCGCGTTGTTAGAGCGCTGCTGGCAGGGCTCAAAAAGTGCCAGTCTGGGGCGATGGCAAACGGCCGTGAGACTGGCACTTTCTTGGACACAAAGCTTTGCCGACAGTCGCTGTATCATGAGACGCTGCTCCTCTTGGCTATGACAGGGATCAAATCATCCGATCAAGAATCTGAGCAAGCAGAGATTGGAAGCCCACATCAGTCGCTTTCGACGGAGATTTTTCCAGCGCAACGAGCCACGCACTAGGGAGCTTCCACCTTGAGATGTGGGTCCCGACAAACCTCCTAGCAGCGCATTTCTCACCCACAACGGGTGGAGTCTCAGCCATTTTTGGATAGCTTCACAGCCAGGTTATCCTGGATTCAACTTTCTATTCCTGGGATGCCTGAAGACTTTCATAACTTGACGTGGCAGGCTCCAACAATCAACTCGGCTCTTACAACACTCGACCGTTTAGGATTTATGAAGCTTTAGGGTTTAATGGGGTTATACGGCCAGGGTTTCTTAATCAGGTTCCTACACTATCACACCACAGCACAAGTCACGCAGCATGCTAGAACTATAGATATTTAAGCACACTAGTGATCAACGAGATTCTGCAGGCGAAGTCTACTGTAGGGCTCAGAGCGCCTTTTCCCAGCTTGGTACTGACTTGCTTCAGAAGGCTTGCCGTTGGTCTTCTATGATGTTCCACTTTCTGCCTAGTTACTTGGTTCGCTAACCGAGCCTGCTATGATTTATCTGGGTTCTGTTCGGCATCGCGATTTGATCCCCAGCTTCCGACACTCTTCAAACATTCTCAAACATCGTCAGAAGCTGCCATGTATGTGCGTTTGAAGGTAGGGGAAGAGGCCTGCCGGCATGTCGCCAAGCACCCACGACATGTCCATGCGTTATGGCAAGTCAACCTGAGGGAAGGACCCTCGACCTGCGCAAAAGTCACGGCACGTCGCAGGTGCTTAGCTGCTTGTCACACAGACGAATTGGAATCGCAACGCTGTCCGCGCGGAAATGGGATTCCTTGAAATTGCCAGGTACGAGGTACCCTGACTCTGGGTGCTAAACTTTGAACACAAAATCGGTAGCTTACCGTCTCGCGCGAGTCTCTGGCAGAGCCCCTGGGCCGAACTTCCAGTACTCTCTGCCCTAAGGCTCCAAAGTAGTTCCTTTTTGGGGTTCATATATAGAATCCTATAAGGTAATCCCAAAAAGGAACTACTATGGAGCCTCTGGGTGGCCAGGTTATTGACCTTACACCCCTGACCCCCGCGAAAGGTAAGGATTGAAATACTGGGACGGACTCCAGCAGCAGGCGACTGCACCCCTCTTGCTGCACCGTGCGTGTTGGGTGTACTATAAGGGCCCTAAGGATTAGGATATGTGGGGGTATAGTAATTTTTGTAACAAGGAACCCCCAATATAGTATTGGTACTTATCAAAGCCCTTACAGCATAAGGTTTAAATCCTACATCCCAAACGCTCGCGAATAGATTAAAATGACTGACTTGACGGTGTAAATTATAAAAAATCTCAGAAATAAACTTCCGGATGCCTCTTTTCGCTACACCGATACCGCGAAAGCGGATATGAGCGAGACAGGCAGCCATGGGATTCCTTGAGCCGCAACACCCTAAACCTGTATATCCCACATCTCATAACTACCGTCGCACGCTCAGGCTTCAAAGCAGGCTTCGATGCGGAGACGCCGGAGCTCCTCCCGTAGGCGACATCGAATGTCCGGCTCAATGTTCCGGGTGAACATATCACCTGAAGTTCGGAGTCTGTGGTTTAGGCGGTTTAGGGCTTGGAGTTTACCCGGTTTGGTGGTGCCAGACGAATCGAACGCACTTGACATCGAACTACGTTTGTAATTCAGTTATATCGAGTCACCCAGCATGGCAGACACGGACATGACAGCGAGCTTCTCGTGAAGTCGCGAGCCCGTGGATTCTGACGACTCTGGGGCGTCGTGACATAGCCCTTCCTCGATGACGTCCACAAGCCCCGTGACCTGCAAAGCTAACTCCGGAACTTTCTGCACCTTCTGGCGCAGGCTATCACGAAGCAACCGCAGCTTCGCGGAGCCCTTCATGCGGTTGATCCTCTCACGAGTGCCTTTCGAAAACGACTGCGACTTGTCGTTGTCGTGGGCATGATGGCAGTACTTGCAAGCCATTCCATTTCGGCACTTGCCCAATGCCAGTAAAAGGCAAGGGCGGCGGCAGAAATAGGGATGCCCGAGGCTCCCGGCGACATCTGAGTCTTGGTCACAAGCCACTTCAATGCTTTGCAGTGCCGGTGTTGGGGTAAAGGCGATGTCACCCGAGTTTTCCGGAGCCCTGCGTGGGATGGGATGTGGGAGAGAGAGCTTCGCTTCTTGCAGGAGCCCTGCCAAGTAGTCGTCCTCGCAGTGAGCCACGCTGCCAGGAGGCGTCATTGCCGGCGTGCTCGCGCAACGCCTGAGACTCGGCAACTGCTCCTCAACATCGATGAAAGTGAACTTGGACTTCAGCTTCATACCGTCAAGCTGGGCTGGCGAAAGCATGGGCTCGCAAGCGGACAAACTTGGCAAAGATTATAAAGTGGGAACTACTTGGAAATTCGTGAGCCCATCAAGGCAGAACCGTAAGGGACAACCTTCGCCAACACCCCTTGCTTGCAGCTTGCCCAGTGCAAGAAGGCATAACAACACCTGTGGGAAGTCTCCTATGGCATGCTTGCCATCACAAATAGCAGGCACGATGCATTTACCGCGGAGCCCCGCAGTTGGATGAACTGTACTGTTGTGGTCGTGACGGATCCTACATGGCTCTCAAATCCTCCGGCATCGCCGCAGTGTCTCGCGCGTCGCGTAGAGCACCATGTCTTTCGGCAGCATGTGCGAAGGCGCCAAGCTCGTCGAAGAACCGAAGGCCAGATGTCTGTCATTGCATTCCGTGGAGTGCCATCATGTGCCATCACAAGAGTGCCTCCTTCGGATCATTGCGGACATCCGGCCGAACCTCAGCTAGTCGCAGTGTTCGTGCTTGTTCTGACTTTAATTTGTGTTTTTGTTGCCTCTGTCCACCTTCGATTCAAGAGTCTCGCAGCTTAGCATTTTTGTTTTTTCTCCTCTGCTGGCTCACTCTGTTACAAATAACAGCACAAGTATCAGCACTTTGTCATGAAGATTGCCAATAGGACTTCTCACTTCCTACCACTGCCAAGGGCACCGGGTATTTGCAGGTCATGCATGACTGGCCTTGGTGCTGTCAGTAACACCGATTCTCGCTTAATTGGTCTCTTATCTAGCGCTGGTCTGGCTGCTGCTACCAGCATCAACAAGGTTCTCTCGACTATCACCACGAACACTTTGAATGTGCACGTGTAGCATACTAAGGCTTCGCATAAGTGGCGGCAGCTCTCATGCGCGAGCCCCAGAGACCTGAAATCGTCAAGGCCAGTGCCGCGGCAGGGAAAGCCCTTAGCTGTGGGCAAACTGCGGTCTGATCTTTTGAAAAAACCCGAAGGCTCTGCGCTCTTTGCCAAAAACCCTAGACTCTCAAAGGATCCAAGCAAGCATTGCTTTATGGCATGTGTTCCGCCCTCTCAGCCGGTGTATGGGAGCGGACGAGGCACCATACATGGCTTAGGGTTTAGGGTAGGATGCTTTCAAACCAAGTCCCACGGGCCGCGAGGCTGTTGTCAAAATCCGATGCTCCATGTCGAATATGCCCTTAGGGCCTCACTATACTCAATAGTTACCAATACAGTACCATTTTGGGTTTCCGTATTCTGGTTGTAGTAAAATATGCACCAAAACCCTATTCCATGGTTATGGGGCCCCCGTAATAGCTCATTCCGCAAGCTTCACACTGGAGAGGCTGCCGGATGCTTGTTCAAAGTCCTTCGCGACTGTACACGTTTCGATTCGAAGCCCTGCTCTGCATGCTGGTTTAGGATTTCTATGCAGCCCGTTTTCCCACGGTTGAGGATTTACTGTAGGGCTTTTGGGGTTTAAATTAAGATCCATGGGTCTATTCGCAGCTGGTATACCGACATCCAGCAATAAGTCAGGATGATTGTCCTTGCTAGTAGCTTACCAACACAACTGCTAAGGGCCGTATCTTTGAGGATGCTTACAGTATCATGTTCGACAGACATACAGATTAATCTTGCTTACCATGTGACGTTATGAACTCTCTCTCTCTCTCTCTCTCTCTCTCTCTCTCTCTCAGACACACACACACACACATTCCAACCCTCGACTTCAAACCACCTGCATTCGCACAATATGGGACGGCAATTCAAGCAAACCATCATGCGTGCAGGCTTACCCATGCATCCTCATGCACAGATACAGGCTATGTCAATCTCTGCTATGTGGCGAATTAATATGTGCATGAACTTCTTTGCAGCGTACAAAAAGTGCAAGTGGCACGGTACAGGTCCTACGTCTCGAGCTAACAGACAGCCGCAGAAATTTCAGACAGGCATCACGCAAACTGTAGACCAGCGCGAATGTTCTGCGGCTTGCTGGACTGGTGCAGGTACCTGAGAAAGAGCGCAGGATCTTCAGATGTTGGTCTTTTAGAAGCTCAAGCAACAATGCGCTTCCGCCTCAGCCAGTGCTCGAATAGGGGTCGCCGGCTCGCAGCCGGTCTCCTCACAATGCTCTATCGCCTGGTCGAAGAACTGAGACTCGTACCTTGTACCCAGAGGCTCCGTAGTAGTTCCTTTTTGGGATTACCTTCTAGGATTCTATATATGAACTCCAAAAAGGAACTACTTTGGAGCCTTTCGGTACAGGCAAGTAATGGAAAGTACCGATGCTTGCGCTGCGGAAGCCTACGGTTTTCAGTGTGACAGGTCGCATCTTTCAACAAACCCTGGATAACCATAAATAAATAGATAAATAAATAAATATATATATATATATATATATATGCTATACTAACTAACTAACTAACTAACTAACTAGCTGGTTGTATATATATATATATATATATACACACCTTTGAACGGGAAATGGTCACAAGTAAGAACTCATGAGATGTACCATAATGAAAGCAACGAGCAGCCAAAAGCAAACAGATGCATCAAAGGCAGGGAAAATGCCTGCTGAGCAAGAAAAAAACGAAGAAGTGGCTGAAAGGTTTTAGGGTAGGGTCAAGGCTCGGTCGGAATGATCTGGATCCTTACTTAAAGGATCATGGGACTTAGTAAGTGGGGTTATAAATAAGGTAACCATACTTATAAGTACTTTTAACCCCAATTAAGGCACTTATAGCCCTACTTACTAAGTCCCATTCTCCTCCAAGTACTCCCTTCACTGGATCACGGAAAAGACGCGTCTGACGTAAACCACTGCTAGGATGCTTCATGGCCGTGTTGTAGTGGAACTGAGCTCGCGCAAGCCACTCGTCGGACAAGCCATGTACGGCATACTGCCTCATGGTTCAGGGTTCATGACTCAGGCTTTTGCTTTATCTGCCCTTTTCCTCAGTTTGAACCTCTTGCTGGAGTGTTTACGGGTTGAGTGTTTAAGGGGAAGAATTTGCAACGTAGCGGGGGTGGCTGGTCAAGCACCGCTGCTCCCACTGTCCATGCCAAAGCAAAGCCTCATAATGCCTACTTACTTGCCCCCGGCTCAGGTACTTCTAACTCTCTTTCTAACTGCCCGGGAACTTTCAAGATTCAAGCCAAGCCCATGCCCGGTCGGCGAACCCGGAGCAACAAAACACGGAACCAACATCAACAGTTACGATAACAACAACAGCAGAACAAAAGAAAGGAAGGAACGAAGAATACGGCAAACGACAAGGACGATCGTGACACAACAACCTCAGACAAATCTCCACCACCACAACAGCTTCCACCACCACCGCCACCTCCAACACCGGACCAACCCTCCACAACAACAACAGGCAGCACCACCGGCAACACCAGCAACAGAAGCAGCAGCACCACCACCATCACCACCAAGACCACAAGCAACAACAAGACCAACAGCAAGAGCAAAGGCAACGAGCAACGAGCAAGCAAGCAACGAAAACCTACACTGCAACCTCCTCCACTTCCATCAACACCACCATCACCATCACCAACAAGGACGACAACAACAACAACAGCAGCAACAGCAACAACAACCACGACGACGACGACGACGACCACGACCACAACAACAACAACAATAACAACAACAACAACAACAACAACAACAACAACAACAGCAAGAACAATAGGAACAACAAGAACACGAAAAATGATGCCAAAACTAGAAGAACCAGAACAAGAAAAACACTAAAAGCAAGAACACACAGCAACAAGAACAATAATAACAAGAGGAACAAGACCAGTAATAACAATAAGAGAAAGACGAATACCAAGAACAAGAACAACAACAAGCATAACCAAAACAACGAACAACAAGACCAACCAGAAAAAAACAATAACAGTAACAATAACAATAATAACAAGACAAGCAAGATAACACAACAAGAACGAAACGAACAAGAATAAAACTTATAACACAAGCAGCTACAACAACACCAGCAGCAGCAGCAGCAGCAGCAACAGCAGCAACAGCAATAGCAACAGACACAACAACAATGACAGTAACAGTAACAGCAAGAACAACAACAATTAGAACAACAAGAACCCGAACAATAACCACTCCGTAATGTTAACACTAGAAGAACAGGAATCACAAGAAGAACAAGACCAACAAGAACACGACGATCAAGAAAAACACAACACCAATCACAATAATACCAAGAGTAACAAGAAAAAACTACCACAAGAACAACAAGGTGGCACATGCGTCTGCTGCCGCGTGGGGTGTGTCGCTTATCTTGAGAGGATTTTTGGTCAAAAGCTTGAAGAACCTGATTTTTGTATGGGTTTCGTCGTCGTCAACAAGACGATGTTTAGGATCGTTGTTTCCCCAGTCTGTTGTCTTGTTTTTTTGTTACGCTTTTGCGAAGTGCGTCGCAAATACCATGCTTTTCGTCCATTCTGTTGATTTTTGGTGTTCGTTGCGAAGTATTTGTTTGGAAAGATTCGAACACTCGAGGTTTTTGCATGGTTGACGCTTCAAAGGTGAAGCAACAAGAAGCAGCAACAATGGCTTCACAGAGCAACAGGCAGCGTTTGAGAACTAACGCAACAAAAGGAACAGAAGACACAAGCCGCTTTCCCATGGAAGTCTTTACGCCCCCATCCCCCCCACCCCCGCACAGAGCTGAAAGACAAATGCAGGTCCAAAAGTCTCTCGGCATTTACATTTGTCAACATCGACCAGACTAATATGAGTACCGGCCAGAGGATCCTGCACCCCCAAAAAAACAAACAAAAAATCGTGGGCCAAGCCGGGGCTCTCCAGAAAGGACTCCATCTTCAAAGTGATCACATGGTTGCTAGGATCAGCGTACCTCGCTTGGTGTCGGGTCGAGGTGGGGGGAGGCCGAGAGGCATGTTTAGTATTGTAGGTTTGAGGTTGCGAGGTTTGGTCTAGCGGCTAGGTTTGCTGGCGCTTAGAGCATCTGGATTCGGGCTGTTCTCGGCTTAATTGGGGTTCTGGGTGATGGTGTGGCGTGGCACGAAGTTGAACTCCCGCCGGATTGTCCCTCAATCAATGTCGAATGTTAATAAAAACCGGGCCATGTAGGAATCGTTGCACCTGTCCTGGTTCGCGGAGCACAGAGCTGTGGCCGGGGTTCTCGAAACATAGGGGCCGCAATAACTCCAAAGGTCCGTTGCGGAGAGAAGTCTGAGACGAACAACGCATCAGAGGACTTGTGCATGTTAGAAGGGGGTTTTGGTGTATGTTAGAGCACAAGAATTACTTTAAGAGTGCTTGATTACTACAAGGGCCTCATAATCGCAGGACCAGTTGCTGCTCGATGAACTTCTTGTACGGATTATCCTCTGCAATGTGCCTTGTGCGATTCCTCAGGGGCTGAGCACCCTTGTACAAAAACGGTTATCCTTTCAAGTCTGGTAGGGGTCTACAAATTCAAAAAGGTTGAAGGCTAGCTAAACCCTAAACCCTAAACCCTAAACCCTAAACCCTAAACACTAAACCCTAAACCCTAAACCCCTAAACCCTAAACCCTAAACCCCTAAACCCCTAAACCCTAAACCCTAAACCCTAAACCCTAAACCCCTAAACCCCTAAACCCTAAACCTACCTACCCAGCCGCTAAGATTCAGTGTGGCAAAGAGGTAGTCGTAGAGTCGCTGGCATGGCAGGACAGACGCATATCCTAGGTTTAGGGTTTAGGGTTTGTTCAAGACGCCACTGAGAAATCCACATCATTTCTTTTTGGGGTTTCGTTCGCTAGAATATGAACCCAAACAAAAATGAAGCAAACAAGTTTCCCAAACTCTAAACCCCAAACCCATGAACCCTAGACCCTCAAGAATACCCCTGAACAGCCCGAGTATCCCATGATCATGTCGTCGCCCCAGACTGATTCCAGGATGAAGGAAGTATAGGCAATCGTGGTCGCCTCGGTGCGGCGCGTCTCCACCTGTTTCCTGAAGACCACTGAAAACACCCATAGTATAGCAAGTAGAACTCGGACAGGTTTTGGGGGTGTACCATATCAGAACTTTTCAATATACTGAGCAAGCCTTAGGATAGTCGATTGCTTGTCTGCTTAGAACTGTCAGGCTTGACTCAAAGCTCTTGGCAAGCCGGTAAGGTCTGAGCTCCTCACGGAAGCTTCCTTTTCGAAAGTGCTTTCCCGGAGCTCGCTGTTGGCTTTCTTGCCGTGCTCGTGCAGGAAGCCCACCTTTCTTGCTTGCCGACCCTCAGTTGGGGCTAGGGTTTAGGGTTTGGGTTTGGTTTGGGCCTATAGTGCCCGGTTCTGAAGGATTCTCCGTTGAAGTCGCAAAAAACTCTCATGAAAGTCAGAGCTGCGGGCAAGCAGCTGATCGGTTCAGCAACCAGGCGAGCTCTTCCGTGCCGGCCGCCTGGTCGGCAGATCCAAGAAGCAAAAATTCCGAAATCCGCACGCCTCTGAAAGCTCCCAACTTCCACTATCTGGCGTGCACCGGCACGCTGGCACTCGCTCTAGCGCTTGTAGCATTCAGATGCTTCTACTCCGGCTCCCTGCGACTTTCAAGCACGGCCCGAAAAAGGCCGAAGATGGATCTTGATCAAGCGACCCGAAAGGCTTACCCGGATCAACAGCATTCTTAGTGTTACCATGACCTTTCCTCGTGCGTGGTAAGACTATACGCTAGTGTTGTGCAGGGCCGCTATCAGTTCTATATGAGAGCTGCGGATCTGTAGTGCAAAGCACGATACATATCAGACCAAAAGGAACAACAAGTTTAGATACCTGAACTTACACACTCACACCTTGTAATGCAACCCCCCCAAATACAAACACCCTGGAAGGCCTCGGTCCGAAGATGTCGTAAGTTCTCACTAAGGGAGGGGACCCATTTATCTGGGGCCCTAAACCCTAACCCTAAACGCCCCAAATCCCTAAACCTGGGGGTCTGTATGGGTAGTTGTCAAAATTATGGTCCCTTTTTTTGGGTACCCTAAAAAGTAGGTGCCGTACTATATGAAGGACCCAAAAAGGGACCCTAATTTTGACAACCACCCGCATGAATTCAGACTCCGGCCTTAGCCCCCAGCACTCCGAAGGCGCGGGCGTACTTGGAGAGGTATAGGTTGTCCTGCTTCCTGAGTTTTTTTGGGGATTCATTTCAGGAGTTCAAGGGGTTCTAGGGTTTAGGGATGATTTTTTTTGAGATTCAGTTCAGGGGTTAAGGGGTTCTGGGGTTTAGGGATGAGTTTTTTGAGATTCAGTTCATGGGTTAAGGGGTTCTAGGGTTTAGGGACAGTTAGGTTCAGGTTTTGAGATATTGGGGAGTCAGGCCGTAAGGGCTTCAGGACGGGGTTCAGGGTTTGGGATATCGGGATCCGGGGATCTGGGGGTTTAGGGTTTACGGATGTTGGGATTCAGGGTTTGGGATATTGGTGTTTAGGGGCATTGGGGTTGCAGGGTTTGCAGTTCACAGTGCTGATAGGGCTAGCATAGGTAGGCAGAGACACGGCAGTTTAGTATGTTTCGGGTTTCAGGCCTGTTGAGGTTTGAGCTTTCAATAGAGTTTCGCGCCAAGGCTAAGCAAGCCAGACGACGGGCTCTCGCCGATCACAATGAAAACCGGCTTCATGCTCGGAGGGCGGAGCATGGGGCATGGGAGGCGGGAAAGGCATCCAAGGCACAAGTAGTAGTCAAAGGCCGCTTGGGGCAGTGAGCCATCAACCATCTGGCTGATGAAGCGGCCGTTCAAGCTCTGGTTGGCATATTTGAGGGCACCCTTGAACAAGCGATCGCCCAGCGTCACCTCCGGGCACGAGCCCATGGGGGCCGCTGCACAAGCTTCCTATCGAAGATCTTGAAAATTCTGGTGCCTCTGCAGTCGTGGTGCATACCAGCAGGAGCTGCAAGACCTTGCAGGTACAGGGTCTACCTGTAGTGAACTGTCTTCTGTGTATCGGAAACTGAAAGCAAAGAAGGCACATTGCAATGAAGTGTGCATACACTGTACGTGTGATGTCCATGTAATGTGCATGCATGCACTTGACATGCACATGACATGCGTGTGTCATGCACATGTGATCTGCAGCTCATGTACATGCCATGTACATGACATGAAATGTAATGCAGGCTAACAAATAGTCAAACAAAAACTTGACAAGCGAAGGTACAAAGAAGTCGTATAACATAATACCAGTCACCACAAACGTAGTGTCACAAGATGTCACAAGTAACTGAATACATAGCAGCATGTAGTGACACAAAATGCAACACAACACACTGCAATACTGTGCCATGTCGTATGATGTCAGCGAGGTACTATGATGCAAAGTTACTTTAATGAGCTGGGTGGAGGGAGGGAGAGGGAGTGAGCGAGAGAGAGAGAGAGAGAGAGAGAGAGAGAGAGAGAGAGAAGAGAGAGAGAGAGAGAGAGAGAGAGAGAGCAACAAAAAGGAGCGAGCAAGCGCGAGCGGGAGCCGGAGCGGGAACGAGAGGGAAAGGAACAGAAAGAGAGCGAGCGAGCCGGAAGGAGAGCGAGAGAGAGAGAGAGAAAGAATGGCCGCTCGGCCAGATCCCGGGTCAGGGTTTATGTTTTGGGGCAATTGTTCTCCCTGTTGCTTACTAGCGATCCTAAGCGCGAACTGGTCAACCCGAACCGGAGCCACAGTGAAGAGTCGATGCAGGACAAACGCAGGGCGGGATACGGTATGGTTCGGTCTAACATGAAAACCGACAAAACACAGAATCAAAAGAAGCTGGATTTAGGCTTACTGGCTTGAGCGGTTCCGCGGGTCAGCGCCAAGCCACTGCGAAAAGTCTCCTGTCGGCCCGCAATGGCGACATCGCGGGCGGCGGTATTTCTGCGCTTCTGAGTCTTGAGGACTAAACGTTCGCGGCGGGCAGTTAAGGGTTCAGTGTTGATGGAATGTAGGGTTTAAGGTCTTACGGTCTCGGCTGGACATGACTTGGGACTGGCCCCCTCGCTGACTAACCCGGACCCTCTTGCAAAGGGTAAAAGGAGGGACCCTTAATAAGGACCCCTAGGTATATACCCCTGGTATAGCGATTATATACCCACTTTAGCCCATTATAGGGTAGGGGTCCCCATTAAGGGTCCCTCCTTTTCTCCTTTGACTCTTGCAAAAGGATGCATTGGCCTCTGCTCAGCAGCTGCGCCACATCGTCCGCGTCCTGCTTCCTGGAAGCAACAGCGAGACGTACTGAGGTAGCCTGAACCTACCAAACCCTACTATTTTGTAGGGTCCCTATAAATTCCATCCATAGTAGGGTTTATAATAAGAACCTATAAAAAGGTAGGGTTTGGTAGTTTAAGGAGCAGATACCATTTCCATTTTCTAACCATGCCCCAGCCCCTAGCCCCCAAACCATAACTAACCTATGTCTCAACCCTAAACCCACCGAAAGACCCACACCAATACCCACATGATGGAACCACCAGAAGACCCATAGAAAAACCCCAACCTCAAACCCATACACCAATACCCCCATAGAACAACCCATATCCCCCAGCCCGAAATCCCGAACCCTTGAAAAAGGAAATGGTATTCTCTAACAGTCTAGCTTAAATAAAGGAATAAGGTTTATGAATAAATTAAAACCATAGTGTAGTTATAGTGTATAAAACTTAAGGGTTATGACTACACTAACTTCTCAATGCCATTACCATTTTCGAATCAGACCCACCACAACTCCACTGGAAGGACCCCAACTTAGAAAAATCCCATTCAGTAGAACCATTGCAAACTCGACTAGAACACCACCCTCGTCCAACCCAAGCCCTACCACACGCACTCCCATAGAAATCTCCCAGCACTTCAACCCCAAACCCCTAAACCTTGAAAATGGAAATGGTCTTCTCGTAGAATTCTAGGGTTTAGGGTAGGGAGGTTGGGCTTGAAGATGGAACATGCCCGGGCATGGTTAGAAAATGGAAATGGGATCTGCTAACTTATTGATGGCACACAACAGTCAGATGGTTCAGGCTGGTCTAAGCGGACTCTCCGAAAGCTCAACTGCAACACCAGGAGTGCAGTGCAAGATTGATCCCAAGTTTGCACTGCTCCCACATCGGCTTGCCTGCGGCAGTAGATCACGGTCGGCGAGTAACAGCTCGGTTCTGTAGTATCGAAACGCCTCACGGCAGCGACTGCATGTACTGTCAATACATGTGGCGTATGCGTCTCCATGAATATGAGTGTATGCATATACACAACGCAGCAAATATGTATGTATACATACATATATGTAGATATCTATGTATATATATATACATACATTGTGTATATATATGTATATATACACACATGTGTAGATGCACATGCAGACTGCGCAGAAACTAAATGACTGCATGCATGACTGATTCGTAGTAGAACGCATATACATACACACACAGAGAGACATACATACATACGTACATACATGCATATGATGAGGACCCCCTCGCGGAGGGGGGGTTTCGGGGGGGGTTGAAGGGGGGGGTCAGGGGACCCTGCCGCAGGCATCTCTCTGTCTCTCTCTCTCTCTCTCTCTCTCTCTCTCTCTCTCTCTCTCTCTTCGCAAGCGACATGACCGCACCAACTGGACTCCCCGTACCTATTTCTTCTGGCCCCGCCTCCACTCAACCAAAATAGGCGCCGGAAATGGTAGCAGGCAGAGCCACACCCCCCCAGGTACGATTACGAGAGGGTCCTCATTGCATATGTTCAGGCACAGATAATCAAACAGACAGGGAGACTGAAAAGCACAACAACAAACAAACATTGGCATTGCCTGGAACTGACGTTGACAGAGGAATTGGTGCTCGCCTTGACGTACACATACTCACATACATGTACACATAGATACACCCATGAACGTACATATGCATGCATACATACAAACATCACGCTGTTAGCAGTACATAACATGGCAGTCAACGTCATGAGGCGACAGTACATTACATGCCAATACGATAGATTAAAAGACTTGCATTCCCTGTACCTCGCATAGTATGGCGCTACATACATACACTAAGTGCATTACACACAGTACGGGCTCTCCGGTCACTACCTACTTTGCTTACAATACATAGCTTCCGTCTATCTGCTACATGCGTTCCAGACATTACACCCATGATAAACTACATACACTGCATATATACACACACATACACTGCATACATCACGTACATAACAAACACAGAATACCCACTCCCCCACTTACATGAATACAGAATGCATGCAGCATACAAAATCCATGCACACGTATTTTATATATATATATATATATACATATATATATGTATGTATAGACAGAGAAAGAGAGAGAGAGAGAGAGAGAGAGAGAGAGAGAGATAGAGAGAGATCATCCATACCATACGAACATGCCAAACATACATTCTGTACGCTCCAAGCACGCGGTACAACTGTGCATGTAGATGTACATATCTAGAAAGTATGCACATCATGTTTGTCTGCGCGTATGTCTGTATGCACGTATATGTAGGTGTACCTATACATGTGTATGTACACATGAATTGTCTTGCACTAACCAGACTTCGTACAAATGCATTCTCTGGATAGTTAGTTTGTATAGCAGTCACGGAATCGCACTGGGACAAGCATGGCATGCCTGCTCGAACATGTGGGGGGGGCCGGGCCTAGACCGACGTCGGGCAACAGCCGCATCGTCGCCGATGTCCTGCACAGCTCTCTTTCTGAGCAGGATGGGTTTAGTGAGTTTTTTCGGGATGCCAATCAAAGGTACTACGGTAAAGTCAAAGAAGGTTTCAAGTGCAGAAGAGCTCTGTTCTGTCCACAGGGAATGACTACAGACAAAGATGTACGTGCAATGAGGAAAACTGATTCAATTGCACACCTCCTTTCTTCTGCACGTCTGATTCCTGGTTTAATTAAAGACTCATGTTCATGCTTGCTTGCTTACTTAGCAAGACCGGCTGTGATGCTGATCGCGAGTGTCCAGCACGGGCTTCAGCTTTTTCTGCACCGTGCAATTCAAGGTAAGCTGGTTTAGCAACGCCTTGCGTGTACAAAGAACTCGTACCGGAGGGTGGTTAGTTCGCCTTCGGCGCTCGGCCACCCTCAGCACTTTGTATGCGTTGCTTGGCCCGGGATGGGTCAGAGCATTTCGACATAAAAGATCAAGCAAAGAGGCTGAAGACCCAGAGTCTATCTCCTCATTAACACGATAGATCCCCACTCACCAGGTCGTGCCAACCGTGCTGAATCAGGTTTTGCCAGGAAAGGCCTTCAAAGAAGGGCTTCGCTGACGAGTTCCGAGGAACCAAAACTTATGAATTTTGCAAAAGGTCCGGCTGAGTGGCCTCCCTACCTACGCTAGTTCCGTCTACAACTCCCGGCACATCCTTGCTCTCCTAGGCAGCCTCTTTCACATCCAGATTCACAATGTCCGGCTTCGACATCGAGGCATCCTCCTCCTCGTCCTCACCCGGAAGGCCGTCCAGCTGCTTCAGTTCATCCTCAGTGAACATGAACCTCATGGCCTTGCGGATGATGGCCAAAGAGGCCATAAAGAACGGGAACACCACGGATGTTTCCTTGATTGCTTTCAACCCATACAGAATTCCAAGACAGATGACCTGGACGACCGTGTACAGGTGCACTCGACTGATGGGCAGCTTCTGGACGTAGTGGTACTGCGGGTACTTGGCCGGGTCCCAGATGAGCCACAGCTTCAGCCGGTCGAAGAGGTTGTTGCCGGTCAGGCTCGCGATTCCCATGTAGAAGAACACGCCCTGCAGCACGGCCCGGGGCAGGAACTTCAGCACTGGTGCCAGGAAGAGTGCCGACCCAATGAGCACGTGAATCCTTGTTGCTGAGTTCGTAGTTCATAAGCCCAAACAAGTGTAAATTTCAGTTTTATAGAGGATAATATAGGTGTAAAGTGTACTCATTCAACTACTAAGTTCAAGAAGTTGGTAGCACGCTGTTCCACCACCTTCGTAGGCACCTTGCGCTCACCTTCCGGAAGCTGCTTCACTTCGTAAGTGGTCAACGAGATTACGTGGGTGATGCTCGGCACCGTGGAGGCCACGGACAGGGGCAGGCCCAGCACAGCACAGACGGGCAGCGTGAGTGCTCCCCGAACGAACCTGAGCCCGTTTTAAGGATGAAAAACAAATGGATCCCTTTTTTCTGGACCTCTTGCTAAGATACTAGGTAACCCGAAGCCCGAAAAGTCAAAAGGATCCCTAACGTATCCGAGTTGCAAGTCAAGGTGATAAGCAGCAGGCTTCTTCAGATTGTTGGAAGGTCTATTCACGATCACGGAGGTGAGATTTTGATCCAGGTAACCCAAGACTGCGAACCCAATAGCCTCGGCTGTGCTTGAAGCGACACCGACTACGAAGATATTCCCCTGCAGCCTTGCAGCAGTACTACAACCGACCAGAAGTATGTCCTCTTATCAAGTCGCCGGGAGGATCGCATAAGCAATGCCCCAAGCTGGGAAGGGGCGGTCCATGCCGGCGGGATTAATGATCCATGGCCGCTTGCTGCCATCGGACAAGCTCAAGTTTGGCGAGAAGTCCGCATCCACCTCCAACATCCTGAGGCCTGTGTCGTTGGAGTAAATGGCAGCCAATGCGGAGCCACTCACCAAGGCGATGGTCACAGCGAAATTGGCTGCAAAGTTGCGAACGAACCGGAAGGTCCAGGGGCTTCGGCGGAAACTGGACAAGTATGTTGCTAAGCCAAATGTCCAAATGAACAAGAGGGCTTCAAACATGCAGTTCGTCAGCGTCAGCCTGCTTTCCGTGAAATTCTCGATGATTGGCCGGGCTCCGTCGATGATGAAGATCAGCGAAATTAATCCTAGGCTTTTCAGTAACCCAAAGAGAGCTACATGCTTTGTCAGGCTAGTTGTTGTGTAATTTTCAGAACCCAGAAACAATCAAGCTGAAGACAAATACTATCCCTGAACAGCAGCCAGCGAAGATGTCTTCGCTGAACATAGTGACGTGCTTCATCAGCGCACATAGGTCGAAGACTGCCACCAAGACGGTGAAGAGGGAGCACCACATGCATGTCCAGAAATAAAACGGCATGAATTCCACGTCCACAGCAACTGCCAAGTCATAGACGACAAGCGTATAAGCCAAGAACGGACCGGTAGCACCCAAAATCGAAAGGGGTTGGCCGGAAAATGTTGAGAAGATCAAGCCGCTGATACATGTGCTCATAATCATTTCCATCACTCCGAACTGGCCGTTCGTGCCGTCGAGGAACCGACTACCGAAAGTAATCGCAGGGGCAAGGGCGGCGATGAACCTTACTGCCACAGATTGGCCGATACCCAGCGAGAAACGCTAAGTTGAAAACACTCAAAAGGTTTAAAAGGTCTGCATATTGCAAGACGAAAGAACAGGTACAAGATGGACGATACCGACTTTTGGAAGTTCTCCGGCTGGAAAGCATCCGTCCAATCACTGCAATACAGTGGCGCTCGCCTGCGGATGTCGAGTCGCAAGCCGCCAGCCAACTTTCCAGTAAAGTCTAAAGGCCCGTAATCCTTCTTGGGAGCATGCGCGATGTTTCCGGACTCGTAGCGGTACACAGCCTCGGCTTCCGCCATGGAAGTGTTCTTGGGGTGTTGCGAAGGAAGCGAAAATGCAGGACAAAGCCTTTGTGCCGACAGACCTCGAGCCAAAGAGGCCACGTGGTTATTGGGTTGTTGCTGGAACTGCAGAAGTCAACACGAAAGTATTAACCGCGGCCAAGAAAACAACAGTTCTTCAGGCACCCCATCATCGACGGCGCCATGAGCACATCAGCATGTTAAAACCACCCCGCTGCCCATCAAATAAAGACTGAATGCAAGCATGACAGCAGAGGTTATAGTGCACACCGATGCCCACAGAGCGGCAACGTCTCTGAACACCGAGTATAAATCTCGACGTCATGCGGCTCTAACAACATGTGCCGAGTGATCCGTGGAAGCATCGTCAACAGAGTCGACGCGCTGCGACCACGACAACACAAAGTGATGAAGTAATTGGAAAAGATTTTTGGGTCGGTATATATATATATATATATTACGAATTATATTGAGCGTTGATCAATATTCCTTTTTTTCTGGAAATTTGCAAAGTCAAGCTTTCCTTTCGCACGATGTGCCGACGGTGGTAGCAGTAGTTGTACTATTAGCAGTAGTAGTAGTAGTAGTAGTAGTAGTAGTAGTAGTAGTTGTTGTTGTTGTTGTTGTAGCAGGAGTGAACAGCAGTAGTAGTAGCACTAATAATACTGGTAGCCGCCATAGCGATAGTTTTAGAGCCTGAATCAGCACATCAGCAACACTGTAACAGTGGCAGTACCAGTAACACCAACAGCAACAGGAACAACATTAATAACAATGGCAGTAACAGTACTAGGAATCTTCGTAATAGTCGCAGTACGCATCTTAGCACTGGTACTAGAGGAACAAAAAAATATTTGTTGTTATTCTCGTCGTCGTCGTAGCAGTAGTCGTGGTGGTGGCGGTCGTGGCAGAGGCAAGTGTCAGTGGCAGTGGCAGTAGTAGTAGTAGTAGTAATAATTGTAGTAATAGTAGTAGGAGGGTCGTAGCAGAAGTAGTAGTAGTAGAAGAAGAAGCACACCCGAACGGGCTTGCCACACAAAAACAGCGCTCAAATCTTTGCATTGCTGGAGCGACCTTCAAGAGGCGTCGTTTTGACAAACACTGCCCTCAACCGGCAGAGAGCTCTGATTGCCAAATGTGAATGCCAATCCAAGTTGGAAGCAGCGGGAGTCAGCTTCAGAAACTGAGTAGAGGCCTTCTGGAATGTCAAGTGCTGAGGAACCCGCACCTGTCGCTGAATGCAAGCGATACAACCCTTGTGACTCAAATTCGGGCAACGCTTCAAGGCATATGCACTCCTGGTACTTGCTTAATAGTGCCCCATCTTTACACGGTTCTTACCAATCCGGCCAATCAGCAATCTCATGCTGATCCAAGAGTGCTTTCCTACAGAACGACCAGGAACTTGACCATTAGTGGGCCAACAAGAATAACCTGCCATGGTAGTCCCAAAGCTGACTGTGACGCATTGCAACGGCAGCAAATGCAAAGCTGTATCCCGAAATGTCCCACCAGAGCTCGCCCATTGCAGCCGCAGAATTCTGCCAGAAGTGTACGCCAAGGATTTCTCGGGCCCACGTCTCAGGTAGCTCGTCAAGTGTAAACTTGGCCGCGACTGACAGGCTGATAGCCCATATAATATAACCAAGAACCTAACGAGAGGACAGAGAACACCTTAGACCAGCACATTTCCAGAATCACATGTATTGAAAGAGAATTGCCGCGGCAGACACTTAAAAGGCATGTAAAGGCAATGCTCGCTGCAGCATTCATTTGTCGAAGAACACCCTCGAAGTTCAGACTAGAGGGAAAGATACGTCCCAGCCACTTATGAGATTTCATAAACACCAGCTGCCTTGAAGGCAGGCCACCCTTTCCAGGCAAAGACACAAACAATTAATGGCTGGACAAGCCGTTGTCCGAGCCAGATAACAAGGCCACAATTTTCCACTGTCAACATGCAAAGAGGCCTATTGTCGGAATGGCCACAAAAAACAAAATAATATTGAGGCTTTGCTGCAACGAGCCACGGGTGCAACTCAGCAGGATAGGGTCATCTGCATGCAAAATTGCAGCCACCCTTCAAGGTGCTAGATCATTCGGAGCTTGCAATGCAGAAGCCTCCAAAGTCCAACGTGGGACAGGAGCCCAACATGGCTGCTGAAGGCACATCGGACTGTGTCTGTAACCTATGCTTAAGCACAACAACTGAAGAGGAGTCCTGCTCTCCATGCTCTGATCAGTTTCTGTCCTGCCAGATGAGTGGCATTTGAATGCATGTGCCACCCGACCCCATGTCCACAACCCGCAGCAACCAGCTCGCGAACCATGGTGTTCAGCAGCACACGGTACGCGCGGGCACCTATGGTGCCTCCTTCGGGGATGCCCTGTTGGACCACAATTTCCGAGCAACCACTGCACCATGTCACAACAGAAACATTTTCAGGATATCAGCGAGAAGGCTAGAATTGTAGGTAATTGATAGTAGTAGTAGTAGCAGCAGCAGCAGCAGGAGCAGCAGCAGCAGGAATAGAAGCAGCAGCAGTAGCACTCACAGTCGGAGTCACAGTCACAGTCGCAGTATTAGTAGTAGTAGTAGTAGTAGGAGGAGGAGGAGGAGGAGGAGGAGTAGGAGTAGGAGTAGGAGTAGGAGCAGTAGGAGCAGTAGGAGCAGTAGTAGCAGTAGGAGCAGTAGGAGCAGTAGTAGCAGTAGTAGCAGTAGTAGTAGTAGTAGTAGTAGTAGTAGTAGTAGTAGTAGTAGTAGTAGTAATGGTAGTAGTAGTAGTAGTAGTAGTAGTAGGTAGTGGGTAGTGGGTAGTCGTTGTTGTTGTAGAAGTAGTAGTAGCAGCAGTAGCAGTAGTAGTCGTAGCAGTGGTAGAAGTAGTAGAAGTAGTAGTAGTAGAAGCAGAAGAAGTAGTAGTAGCAGTAGTGGTGGTGGTGGTGGTGGTGGTGGTGGTGGCAGTGGCAGTGGCAGAGGCAGTTGCAGTGGCAGTGGCAGTGGCAGTGGTAGTGGTAGGAGCAATAGTAATAGGAGTAGTAGCAGTAGTAGCTGTGTTAATGGTACGGTCTAGCCTTGTGATAAGAAATTTTATTAAACAAGAAATTAGACTCTGGTCCACCCAAAAATAAATTATTTGAGACTCTCGTCCAGAAAAAATCCTAACCAGCCATGCTGCTACGTCCTATACACTTAGAGTACTTGTAGGGCTTAGGCTAAGCCCTATACCTTCAACCCTAAACCCTAAGGTGGCATTGTTCGCAAAGTCCAGGTCGATCGGGCTGTCCTGCAACAAAGCTTGCGGGCCGTGATTCAAAAAGCACTGTCAGGAGCCACGATTCCAGGTGAGGGAAAATAAAACCTGCAAGCTTGCGGGCTGTGATTCAAAGCACTGTTGGGAGCCACGATTCCAGGTGAGGGAAAACAAAACCTGACACCACTGGGGATTGAAACCAAGTACTTTGGCATGAGGGGGTTGTGAACCGATCTGCTACCAGTTTGCTATAGGCTGGCTTGGATTTTAAGTATGCTGATCAATCTTGTCTGCGAAGTGAGGGCTGGAAGGACTCTGGTTTTGCTGTTGCGAGACCTTGTTTGAGTCGGTAAGGGAGGGTGCGGAGGTTGGGAGTTCTTGCCTTAGCCATCAGACCATGCACGGGAGCACTTTCTCGAACACTCGGAACCTCATCAAACATCCAAAAGGGTGCAGGGACCTTAGAGTAAGCCTGCTTAAAAGGCTGGTCGCTATGCCAGCTTGCAGAAGCCGAACTCAAAACGAACTACGGGCTTTTATGTCAGCCCTGAAGACAGTTGTGGCAGAAGCATATGGAAGGGGCCCTCCCGCGAGGCCGGCTACACACGCACATTCTCATCTCAAACAGTTTACTGATGCAGGCAGGGCAAACCATCTGCTCCACGTGCCACGGCGCACGCCAAAACTGCCAACTCAATGCAGGCCGGGATGCGCGACTACATATCAGCGAGTGCTGGCAGTTCCAACTGCAAGCTTTCAGCTGCCTCCTTCAAGCATTTGAACCGGACAAGCTTGCCTTCAAGCCGCTTTGGGTGCGCCAGAGGCGTCCTATTCTTCGCAAAACTGACCAGCATCTTCATGCCGGCATCAACCTTGCCCTTCTGAACACACGACTGCAACATGCTTCTCAAATCAGAAGTGGTGGCATGGGCTGCTTCATCATCACACTCCGCGCTGACCTCTGTTTCCGATGAAGCTGCCACCCCACTTGCATCAGCATCCGAATTAGAATCACTTGAACTGCTGCTGCTGCTGGAGGAAGAAGATGAAGAGGGAACAGGACTCGCTGAGACTGCTTCCACCTCCTCGTCCTCCACCCATTGCTTCTCAATCGCCTCGACAAGCCCTTCCCATTGCACAAACGCCTGGACCTGGAAGACTGGGTTGGCCTCCACAGTGATTTTGTCGTCTCCCTTGCCGTCCAAGCGAATGCGCAGGCCCGAAGCAGCACAGCAAGCCAAATGCTGCTGCACTTTCTCCCGGATGTAGGTTTCTCGAACCTTGCTTGCCATGGGGCTCGGGTTGGTCACAAGTTAAACAGCTTTCAGGGAAAAGCTGGAGGAGCCTGGCTTAAAAGAAAACCTTGACTCCTTCGCCCAAAGCACTGCGCCCACCCAATGGCTCAAGAGAATCCTCCGGTCAGAAGCAGACAGCTTGCCAAAGCCTTTGTAGTTGGTCTTGTCGGAGAGGAACTCAAGCTGCACATCAGCAAGCATTTTCTTGTGCATCCGGCCTACATGCCTATCCACCATCTGCCAGACGTGGGTGCTGTTGGGCTCGCCGTGGAGCACTGACACACCACTTGCGAGCAAACGACGCTGAAAGGAACGTTTCCGCTGGCAGGATACGTTGTCCATCGTCACAAGCACACCGTCCGCGATATTTGTCTCTTTCCAGCCGCAAAAAATCTCACTCCATTCTCTGTTGGCAGCAGCATTCAGGTACCCTTTGGGTGTCCATATGATGTGCGTGTCGGGGTGGTAGGAAAGCTTCTCGACCTCCGAAACACGGCCTTTGCCGGGGAAGTAAAGAATAGCAGGCGGCTGAGGAGCCGTAAGATCGGCGCTGTAGACCATGTCCTCAGCCAGGAATGCTTGGCCCAGAAGCCCTACGTAGGCCCAAACCCCTAAGTCCGGAAACCCTGAAGCCCAAAACCCTGGCCTTGAGGTGTAGTTAAATGACCAAGCAGCCCACGTGCAGTATCTTTTGGACCATTTTGGCGGTCCAGTCGACACTGCCACACACCCCTTGGCCCGTTCCTCTGGGGAACACCAGGTCTTTGGCTCCCCTGTAAAATCGAACTGAAGACCGACTTGGTCCCTGTTGAATCGCCTGTCGGCACCGTAAAAGCCCCAGCAGGGATCAAAGGCAACAACATCGGATTCGTCGGTCGTGGGAGGCGGCTGCTGCAGCATGTATCTCAATTTGTCGAGGTACTTTTGCATCGCCGCTGAGTCCTCTGCAGGCGTGGCATTCCGCTTCTTGGTCGCTTTCCGCGGTTTCCAGCCGCGGGAGTGAAACCACGACCGGATCCATCTTCCAGTTGGTTTCCACCGTTGCCGCGTCCTTCGGACCAGGGGCCACTGCTGGTCAGGATGCGCTGTCGAGAGTCGCTCGTGCACTTTGACAGCAATCGCCAGAGCAACATTGGTAGTAAGGTTGCGAGCCTTGCGCCGGGCCTTCCGCAAGCTCAAATGGAAGCGGTGGTTGAACTTCATCACCAGTGGGTTGCATCTGAACCAGCCTCGTTTCTGCGTGGACAACTTGTACCGGTTCTCCTTCACGGCCATCTTCTCGAGCTCTGCCTTCTTCTTGGTCCAGTTGTACACGGAGTTGTAGCTGAAGGAGGTCCCACAAGCCCTGTTCCACTGATCCACGACTGGATGCCCCATCTCCTTCGTTGCCAAGTGGGCTGCTATGGCCCTCAGCTTCACTGCCGGTGTGACTGTCTGCCTGTGCGGCCTGCCCCTCGTCAGCTTGGGTCTTCCATCTTTCGTCAACTTTTGGGTGCCCAAAGCCACCAGTTGGCACTCTGAGCTGTCTGTGTCGGCCTGCACGTCCAAGTCCTGCGGCTCTTCCTCGAACTCCGGAAGCACATCCTCTCCCAAAAGCAAGGTCGCGATGGCTGCACCGGGTTGCTGTGGTGGTTGGCTGTGGCGCTCCGCCCACTTGGCAGGGTGTCTATTCCGAACATGCGACGACAGGGCCTGACTCGTGCTGCAGCCTTCCTGGCAAAACTCACATGTGAAAGGCTTCACATCAGCCACGACACCGCCGAACAAGGTTTTTTGCTTCGCCATGACCAGCTAGCAGGGCATCTGCGGAGTCCAAAGTCCTTCCCGGCACCTCATAGCAACATCCTCCAACATCAACCGTTCTGGGGAGCCAGAAAGGCCACAGTCCACTCCCTTTTTCGCAAACCCCACATCCGAAACTTGAGGCTGCTTTTCAGTTCAGAAGGCTTGAGCGAAGCCTCTCAGAAAGCCCTCCAGCGAAAGCCCTAAGTCCTGGAGGCAGTAGAAGAGCAGTAAGAGCAGGAGGGAGCAGGAGGACCAGGAAGTGACGGGATCTGCCAACAGGGGACTTAGTAATAACTAGTTACTTTAGAGACTTATAATTACGGTGAACCAGCCCGTGCTAATAAGGGTGGTTTGGTGGTGCTGCTGCTGGTTTTGGGTTTTGGGGGGTTCAGGGTTTAGGGTTTAGGGATGTTTCGTCGCCCACTCTCGCTTCGGGATGCTTGGGATTTGGGAGTTTAGGTACGGAATTCGGTGAGGGGTTGGGCAGGCCCGCCTAGTCTCTTAAGCGTATCGAAAAATTCTTATGTTCATCAGGAGCCCGTTCCCGTCCCCTGAACCCGAACCTTAAACCCCCCAAACACCACTAAATTCCCCGAACCCCACCGTGGTAGAGCGTGGAAGAGCTCGTCCGACTGTGGCCTGCCGGCAGGGGTTTTAGGCTCAAAGCACAAGCACTACTACGTAGTTCAAGGAGTACGTAGTGCAAGTGCTACGACCACTACCTACACCGGAGAACCTGCTTTAAAGCAGGTTACGCTTAAAAACTCTGTTATTGAAAAGGAAACCTAGTTTTTATGAGACAAAAGGAAACTACGGTTTTTACGGGCTTCGTGCGGGTGTTTACGGGTTTCGCACGGGTTGTTTACGGGTTTTGGACGGGTTGGATAATCAGGTTCTTGGTTTGGTTACTAGGAACCAGGATTTTAGTAAACTTGTCTAAAACCATGGTTCTTGCAACCTTGCCTGCTTTAAAGCAGGTTTTGGAAGACTTAGGTAATACTCGTACTCACACTATTGTACTACTACCGGTACTAGCGCTACTACTATTGCTACTACTACTACTACAACAACTACTACTACTACTACTACTACTACTACGCGAGTTCTTTCTTTTCATCTGCCGCGGGTTGTCTCACCACCAACCCTCCCTGTAGACGACAGACCAAAAGAAAGAACAACTAGTCATCCTCATCAACATCATCATCATCTGCATCAGCATCACCAGCACTGCTTCTGCTAGGACCACTAGTAGTAGTACTACGTACGTACTACAACGACTAACCCTGAACTCCCCCCCCAAAAAAACCCAAACCCTGCAAAAAAGTACAGCTTCGGGGAAAAGGCTTTCTGGCTTGCGCTTGCTGCTTGCGGCGTTGTCCAGTCCAGCCTGGAAAGCCTGTTCTGCACTGCGCTTGCAGGCCTTGTAGTTCTGGACGGCAAGTGCGAGATCCTCCTTCATGAGCGTAACATGCTTTGCATGATCCGCAAACGTCTGCGCATCTTGGAAGAGTTCCTGAAGGAATGTTTCGCTTGCCTGCTGCAGAACCAGTAAATGCTCTGAGCCCATTTTGTCTGGCCAAAGTCTGTCCTGTCCTGCGTGCTTTTCCTCGAGCTCCTGCACTACATCGTTCACGACGTCCTTGATGATTCTCTTGAATGCCTCTTTGCTGCAAGTGAAGTCCAAGCTTTCCTCCATCCAAGGTGGAGCCTGTCGGGAGCTGCTGCTGCTGCGCTGCGGCTCCGCGTGTGCGACCTCGAACTGCCATGCCAAGCGGTCCTTCAAAGCTGCCCTGTGCCGCCAATGACCAGTTGTAACAAGCAATGCATCTTCGCGGTGCTCCACCTTGTAGTTGATGGCCAGCTCGGCAGTCAACGACGTGATGACTTCCTCGATAAGGTCCGTGTTCCCTCGCACCAACAGCCCATGCTCATGGATGGGCGCCGGTTTGGCTTCCATGAGCTCTGCAGCCGACTCTGCGGCACGCAGGGCCGCTGGAGGCCTTTTTCGCACTTCAGCTAACGCTGTCTTTGCATCGCCCACAGTGCGTGGGACACTGTTTGCCTCTAAGTCCTCAGCCGCCAGCTCCAGGTGTTGCAGGCGCTGCCAGTCGGCTTCCTCTAGCTCATCGTCAGCACTGAAAAGAGGCAACACAGGGTCGCAGCTTTCGCCCTCGAGTGGCTCAGTCGCAACCTGCCAAAGAGACTGAGAAGTGAGGCGGAAAAGTCTGGGAATCACTGTCTTCTGCTCGCAAATGCAACATGCTGCCCTAACGCAAGCCGGTGGCTGCAAGCTGTCGGTAGGCTGCAAGCCCTCCATTTCAGGCGGGTGCAAAGTCGCACAAGTCACGCAAAGCCCTCCGAGCCCCAGTCGCCCAGCAAATCGGCCAAAACATTTCAAACCCGTGAGGAGTTGTCTCTCTTTTGGCCTCAAGCAACTAGCCTGCAGCTCCTCAGCGGCCATGTGCAGCCTTTCGCGTTCCTCCCGACGCTGCAAGCGCCTGCGCAGCGCCTCCACCAGCTGAGAAAAATCGCCAGGACCAGTTGCTCCATTTGCAGCGCCTCTTCGAAGCTGCCCAGACTCTTGAGAGTCACTGCCATGTTTCCTTGCGCACTGAGTGTGTCCGGGTGGCGTGCTCCCAAAGCTTCCGACCGGGCACGCAGGACTTCTTGCTCCATATCGAAGGCTCATGCATTGTTGCCTCGGTAGACGCGTCGTGCCTCCCTCGAGGATTTGTGACGCAAGCCGGTACCTTTCCTGGCGTTGTTCCGGCGTCTCGCGGGCTATCAAAGCGAAAGCTCTCTTCAGGATGTCTTCGCCGTCGTCTTGCTCCATGATGCACGGGCGTGCTGCTAGGACCTACGTCGCTGTAAGGTTGTGCACTGTATGTATGTACTATGGTTTGGCTGAGCGGGGCTCAAGGTTGTGGGTGTGAGTGAAACTACTTGAGCCTTCCACCCATTCCGTTGCAGAATCACAGTGCAAAATGAAAGCATAGCAAAGGAACTGTCATGTTGCCAAAATGCCGCAACAACAAGGCTGTCCGGGTTGAAGCTCTGTTGGCCTTGTCTGCAGCAGCAGCAGGAGGAGGGTCCACAATGGCCGGAAACTCCTCTGAGCTCTCTTGGGATTTTGGTCTTCTAGACTTGAACACACCCCTCGCGGTTGCACCCAAAACGCCTTTCACCCTCGAAAACTGAAAAGCGCAGGATCCGAAGCCTACGCGATCTGAAAGTTGCAAACCCTGCACTTCTCAACTCGCGAAGCCGCAGTTTTAAAGGGTTTAGGATTATTGCTGCAAATCGGCGAGAGTTTCGGAATTCGCCCGAAGGCAAATAAAGGGTTGAAAAAATCATCTGTTTGGGAGAGGGTTTAGGATTTTGGCTAAAAATCGGCGAGAGTTTCGGAATTCGCCCGAAGGCAAATAAGGGCTTTAAAGATCCTCTGGCCACCCCCCTCCCACCCAGCCCCACCCCACCCTCCGGGACTTGCGAAAGTTGAGAAGCGCAGGAATTGGACCCTCCACGCCCTGAAAGCATCAAATCTTGCGCTTTTCAACCTCTGGCCACCCCGCCCCCTTCCCGGGACCTGGGAAAGTTGAAAAGCGCAGGAATTGGACACTCCATGGCCTGAAAGCATCAAATCTTGCGCTTTTCAACCTCTGGCCGCCCCGTCCCTTTCCCGCAACCTGCGAAAGTTGAGAAGCGCAGGAATTGGACCCTCCACGCCCTGAAAGCATCAAATCTTGCGCTTTTCAACCTCTGGCCACCCCGCCCTTTTCCCGGGACCTGGGAAAGTTGAAAAGCGCAGGAATTGGACACTCCATGGCCTGAAAGCATCAAATCTTGCGCTTTTCAACCTCTGGCCCCCCCGTCCCTTTCCCGCAACCTGCGAAAGTTGAGAAGCGCAGGAATTGGACCCTCCACACCCTGAAAGCATCAAATCTTGCGCTTTTCAACCTCTGGCCACCCCGCCCTTTTCCCGGGACCTGGGAAAGTTGAAAAGCGCAGGAATTGGACACTCCATGGCCTGAAAGCATCAAATCTTGCGCTTTTCAACCTCTGGCCGCCCCGTCCCTTTCCCGGGACCTGCGAAAGTTGAAAAGCGCAGGAATTGGACCCTCCACGCCCTGAAAGCATCAAATCTTCAACCTCTGGCCACCCCGCCCCTTTCCCGGGACCTGCGAAAGTTGAAAAGCGCAGGAATTGGACCCTCCACGGCCTGAAAGCATCAAATCTTGCGCTTTTCAACCTCTGGCCACCCCGCCCCTTTCCCGGGACCTGCGAAAGTTGAAAAGCGCAGGAATTGGAGCCCTTCCTACGCAAAATGCCAAAGGTTGAATTTGGAGGGAAAAGGCCCATCGGGGCTTCTTCAAGGTGTTTGTAGTTTCTTTCTTCCACACACTCGTTTTGAGGGTTGGATCCTTGGGGGCTGGATCAGGGGGGTTTGAAGGCCAAAACCAATTTCCTCAATAGTGCAGTTCAATATACCGATTTAAGGTTTCAAGCTGTTGTAGTATTAGCTTATTTATGTATTTTATTAGGAATTTCAGTGCCGGGGGCACGGCCGTTGACCAAAACATTTTAAAGCACACTGGGAAGCCAGCGTGAGGAAACCCTTTTTTGCCAAACATTTTTGCATTTGTCCAAGCCGGATGTATTGAGCGATGGTGTTCGCTTCTGTCCAAGCCGGATGTGTTGGAAGCTGAAACGTGGTCCTTTGTCACGTGCCACTGCTTGGTTGGCTTGGTTGCTTGGTTGGCTTGCTTGGCTTGCTTGGCTTGCTTGGCTTGGTTCGACTCGCCCTACCCATCCTGCACGCCCAAGCTCAGAGTGGTCTTAGAGACCGCTCCAGTCGGGCTCGGACCACGTGAGCAATGGGTCCTTGATCCGTGCGGGACAGCGTCGCTGGCCGGGCGCTGGGGATTTACTCTGTGTGCTGCTCGCCTGTCCAGCCAGGTGGTGTGTCCGCCGCGGGGTGAAATGCACACAGATTGCAGGGAAGGCCTCGCTACTATTAATAAATACTATGCCACGTACCCACACCACGGTCGAAGTATTAACTTCGATCACTGCTGCTTGCCGGCATGGCCCCGCATGGCATCTTATGCTGTGCCTCATTGACAGGTCTTCAGTAACCGGCGCGTTGCGCAGCGATTCCGGTGCACTCGATGACGAGCATGACCTGTCCTCTTGCGGGCCGGTATGCAAGGCAATCGGATTTCAGCGCTCCGCATAGGGCAAAGACGGCGCATACTCAGCAGGGTGACCCCATCTTGGCCGAATGGGGGTGGCATTTAAAGAAGTCTCCAGTCCGCATGACTGTCAGAGCACACTCGTGTTTGCAAAGACGCTGGGGAGGCCGTTACTGTGTCGGCATGGCATTGCTTGGCTTGGTTGATTCGATTCTGCAGTGGCATCAATTCTGGTAGCATCAATCAATTGTGGTAGTCAGCATGGCATTGCTTGGCTTGGTTGATTCGATGCTGCAGTGGCATCAATTCTGGTAGCATCAATCAATGTCAATGGTGGTAGTCAGCATGGCATTGCATGGCTTGATTGCTTCGATTGTTGCGGTGGCATCTGATTCGATTTTGCGGTGGCATCAATTCTGATACCATCAGTTCTGGTAGCAGCAACTGTGGTAGTCAGCATGGCATTGCTTGGCTTGGTTGATTCGATTTTGCAGTGGCATCAATTCTGGTAGCATCAGTTCTGGTAGCATCAATTTGTCAATTGTGGTAGCGCTAATTGTGGTAGCATGATTTGCGGTAGTATAACTATTGTGGTAGCATCAATGGCAAGGTCTGCCTGGCATGTTTTGACAGAGCCGGGGGGGGGGCAGGGCTGGCATGAAATTTGCATTTTGCCAGGTGAAGTCGTTTCAGAAGGCATGTGAGTGATATTTGCGCGGAAGGCTCAGTGAGTGTGTGTGTGTGTGTGTCAGCTTGCTTGGTGATTGATTGTGAGCCCCTTGTAACCTAATGCTGCAGTTCTGGCTCAAGTGGTCTGCCTGGCATGTTTTGACAGAGCCGGGGGGGGGGCAGGGCTGGCATGAAATTTGCATTTTGCCAGGTGAAGTCGTTTCAGAAGGCATGTGAGTGATATTTGCGCGGAAGGCTCAGTGAGTGTGTGTGTGTGTGTGTGTGTGTCAGCTTGCTTGGTGATTGATTGTGAGCCCCTTGTAACCTAATGCTGCAGTTCTGGCTCAAGTTGTGCTATGTCGAGTGTGGCCCTCCAGCATCTCCCTGAGGAATTGTGTCTCGAGGAGCAGGGCCAGGATCTCCGGAAAGCACAGCAAGCAATCTACTTGCTCTATTTGCTCTGCCCGAGAAAGGCTGTTGATCTTGTGACACCTGCAGTACATTTCAGACAATTTCCAATTGAGAATAATTTGCTACCTGACATGTCATTGTTTCAATGCAACAACATTTGAGGAGAGCTTTCAAACGGGGAAGAGACGGCATCCAGAAACCAGAAGCCTGGATTCTGTCAGCCTGTAACAAGAACGTTAGAGAGCACTTTGGCAAAGATTGATGCAGCCCTTTTTTTTGGCGCTTAAACTTTCATCATTACAATTCCGTGTTCATTCGAGGCACAATCAAAGCTTGGGGATAGCATACAGCCAATTCGATGTCGGGAACTACGGCAGCAAGAAAGCCGCAGACGCCTCAACGAAAAGTTCCGGTGACTTGGGGCGGGGCAAAGAAGAAGACGACTCGGACGATTGGGGACGGTGGAGACCACGAACCGGCTATTGATGCTACTGATGACGATGTGAGCTCTATTGACAACCCGAGCTCTTCGACAGCTGCTTTCTGCTCCAACACTTCGAGGTCAGTTTTGGTGGGCGGCAAAACCTACGTTTGGCCGAAGAGAGTGGTGATCGTTGGTTATGGGGTTGCCGCCCATGGAAATCGTCCATCACCTCAGATGGCAGACTTGTTGGAGAGGTTGGACAGGGAATGTAACTTTTCTAACAAATGGGAGGTTCGCTTGCAGGTCAATGCACGTGTCGAAGCTTCATGACATTTGTACATTTTTCATTCATTTCAGTTTCACTCAATTGACAATTGAGGGCAGTGACAGTGACAGTCATGGATGGAAGCCAAGGGAGGCCGAAGGAGGAAGGTTTGGCAGAGAATGTGGCCTATACCAGCATATCATGGAACAGGTGCCTGGTCGAACAGGTGTTGCTTCATGAATCGAGTTGTATAATAATTAATTTTAATTTTAATAAGAATTCACCCTAATGACCGAGGTGTATAGTCATCCCGCAGCGCTCAAGACGCTCCACTTCATCCTCAATTTTCCCGACAAGTTGCTCAGGCTTCTCGAGTCTTTGAATGCTGAAGGTCTTGGAGGTTTTTTTTAGGTTCAGGGACTAGGATAATTATAACCCTCCTATGTGGTCCTTCAATTGTCAGGATCTGCTGTTCGGCGGGATGGCACAGGACGTGTGCCATGATTGCGTTGGTCATGGCTCTCTTCCAAGTCGCTGTGCTGAACTGACTCATTGGTCCAGGTGACACTCAATTGTCTAGTTTTTGTAAGTATATCAGCTGTCAGTGCAGGTCTGTGGCATCGAATGCGTCGCATGGTTGGACACTTTAGTCCAGAAGCACAGAAAGGAAGATTACAGAGCCATCGCTGCCGATCAACAGCACATTATCGACTTCGCCAATGGCCATGACGTGTCGCTGAGCAGCTTCAGATTTTCGAATGTTGTTTTGAGGTTGTAATATGTAAATATTTAAATGCAATCCATGGTTCTGCCAAAGTGTGCATCAGGAAGCAGAAGCATCTCCTGCCGTCCATTGGTTGGTCGTCGCATGAATGGGGGGCAGCATTGCAAAATGCTTGGACCACATGGACCGACCAATTTGCAAATCAGAATGATTGGGCTTCCATTCAGATGTGCCTGGACTCGAATTCCGCATTGATTTGATTTGCAGTCTGCCCTGTAGTGCCAACACGTACCACTTTGACTCAGGAACTTGAAAACAAGAATGGTCAAGGACAAGCAGGAACATCCCGTGGACCTACCTTCCAGGACATTTCAGAAGCTTCAGAAGCGAAATCAGAAGACGAAGTCAAGAGGAACTGCTGCAGCAGCAGCAGCTGGGAGCAACACTACATTTTCGCTTCAGCTTCAAGAATAAATAATAACATTTCAGTCACAATTGACATCCTCAATTGAGTGTGTGTGTGTGTGTCGTCTTCAATGCAAAGCATTTGAGGTGCTGCCAGATGCCAAAAGAGCACGAACTGCTCCGCTTGAGATCCCGGAGACAGATGTCGATGACGCCACAAGAGGGGGTGGTGATCCTGCATCCTCCAGTTCTGCTACTCCGGCTTTTGCCAGGCCACCAGTGCCCGCTCCAGAGTGGACCAATGATCCAAAAGCATCACCAGCAAAAAAAACAAAAGCCAGCGCAACAGCATCAACAGACAAGCCAGGGGCAGGACCAAAAGCAGGAGCACCACCAAAAGCAAGACCGCCAGCAAAAAAATTGGCATCAGCAGAAGTAGGGGCAACGGCAAAAACAAAGCCAGCACCTCTTACGAAAACCATGCCTGCAAAGCCGAAAAAGCCGGCTGCAAAGCCGCCAAAGCCGCCAGTGGTTGAGGTTGATTCTCCAGAGGGTGTGCCGGAACCGAAAGATCCGCCCAAGTCTCGTCCGTTACATCCAAGGGATGCACGTCTGGCAGCAACACATCCAGTTCAACCTGCCTTTCCTCCGCCGGCGCCAGCAAACCCAACACTTCCGATGATGACGGCATGTGAGATGGCTGTTGGGGAATGCTTTCAGACATTCCTAGGTGGTGGTGCTGCACTGCCGAGCAACAGTTCAGCTCGATCTTCAATTGAGAACATGGTGTCGAGTTTGGCGAATGCTGTGTGGGAGAGGCTGCAGCCAAAACTTGTGGAACTTCAATTCATGTCAACACTTGAGCACAGTGTTCCACTGGCACCTGCCGGTGCGCTGGCGGACCTCACAGCGTGGAATCCGAGTCTTCCTGAGAAGTCGGAGCCCTACAAGGCTGAGCAGGAGCAAATCGACCAGGAGTCGGAAGAGGAGGAAGAAGAGGAGCACGATGAAGAAGTAGCCCCTACCATCGACAGAGACCCTGTGATGCAGCCTGGCAGGGATTTGCATGCAGTTTACAGTGTTGTATTGTTTATATGAAACAGTTGAGGCTGGAGATCTTGGCGGACTACTATATCCCTGAGGATCTCAAGGACAAGTTCTTCCACATGGCCACCCATCACGATTTCCCATTGCAGCGCCAGGTCAAGCTCATGCCGCTTGAACTGTTCATTGGTTCATTGTGCACCATTACATCCCTTTAAGACTCAGACTCACATGAATCAATCAATATCTGTAGTGCCAAGGATGAACATGCTGATGCGCCATGGTGAGAGACAACAGAGTACGAGCTGGCTGAGACAATGTGTGGGCAACTTGTCCTTGTTCGGGGACAGTGCAAGTCCTTAAACTCAAATGTGGTGAAGTAGTGAGCTTGTGCTGGCTACAGGAAACGAAATGTCCCAGCCACACCCGCCATCCGCTTCGACAGAGCGGCCGCCACTGGAACTGTTCGACCCGACTTGAAGTGAGCTGACTGCCCGGCTGACTGAGCTGAAAGCTCCAATGAGATGTTGAGCTTTCATCCATGGCACTTTCTGGTGCTCGTACACTAAGTACCATACTCAGCTGGTGATTTGGTTGAGTGAATCTACTCAGCTGATTCCAGCTCTTCTGATTGGTTCATTCTCCTCGACTCACACAGACTCTGACAATTCCGTGTCAGTCAGTTTGAAGTTAATTCATGCTATCACCCAAGCACACACACACACACAGAAACACATAATATAATATCATATCATACAGCTTCCAATGTGCTCAGGTGCTGGAGTTCCTCGAGTTGCAGGAGGCAGTGACATCGATCTCACTGGTGAGTTGTCGATGAAAATGTTGTGTTAGTCAGTCGTCTGGTCATAGATTCATGTTTTTGCAGCTGTTGGTGTCAAAGTTCAGAACTGCTCCGAACAGTAGTTACACTTTGGATTCCCATGCTACTGGATGAACACTTTCACAATTGAGTCTCAATTGTCACAATTGCAGCATTTTAGAATTGAGAGGTGGCTGCTGAGGCCAAACGCAAATAGCATTTTTTCGCATGTGACTTTTCCTGGTGGCGATGGAGTGTCCTTTTTGCAAGCGTTGCCTGCCTCATTCATACTGGAGGAAATCCCAGTGGTACCAGAAATCAGCTGAAACGCCAATTCGGCACTACTTCAATTGTTGCCGTGACTGTAGCAATGTCCTGGAGAACCTGTATGTGGATCCACGTGAAGTGCGGTCGGCAACAATATTTGTGGCCCAGATGATTGATCTTTTGAGAGCAGATTCAGGCCAACTTCAGCGCAGGTTTCGGAGTGTGTTCCAGGGCTTGGCTGACTACCCATCACAATTTCGAAAACACATATCTCACGGAGGCTGCCTGTACTACAATGGGCAACCGCATGATCCTGGGAATGCGTTATACACAATGGCGTTGGAGTTGCTTCTGCCTGGATTTCGCAGAGCCTATCCTTGGGGCGAAGAGAAACTTGGAGACCTGGTTGAGGGGCTTCTTTGGGTATGGTCTCCGGAATTTATAGCCTCGAAGAAGTTGCAGAAGGAGGCGGATCAGATCTGCAGGAAGCATTACAGGAAGATCCAGTGGCTTCTACAATGTGCCGAGCCACCAGTTTCACAAGATTTGACGATGATCGGATTCTTGCATGGGTGGTTTTCCTCTGTTTTCATGCTTTCGAGAGCCACTGGCTACACACAACCGTTCTCAAACGTGGAGGAGCTCCTTACTTTTCGGGATTGGACCCCTGAGAACTCTTGCCCAAACAAAAAAATGCGGGCAGAATTGGAAGCAATGGCTCTGAAGTTGGACGAGGTTCTGATGCTGTCGTCAGAGTCTGAGGAGTCACTGGACCCTTATCATTGTAAAGCAGATGAGGATCTAGAGGATGAAGACCCAGAGGAAGACAAAGTTCCCGAAAATGAGGATATAGAGGATGAGGACGAAGACGAAGCCCATGCAATGAGTGATGATGAGCCAATGTACAGACATGAAGTGTGTGACGAAACATCAGACTCAGAGAACGAATACTTACACATGCTGTTGGAACAGTCCTCTGAATCCGAGGACGAGCACGATCCGGCCTGAAACTCTGACTCCTCGAATCGGTGTCGAGTCCTTTTGCCAATTAGGTCACTGACACTGACAATGCGCCTACCTCTGCCTCTGTGACTCAAAACACACAATTGATTTATTGTGATGACAGTTTCGTGCACAATGAAGTGACAGTGTTGTACACAATTAATTGAGAGTTTGCTTGACTTGCAGATTCCTTATAAAAACCTGATGGTGCTGTACAACTCTATGAACCATCAGAGTGCAAAAGGAAACAGTGTCATGGGCACAGCAAAGTCATCCAGTGAAACTTTGCCTGACAAATCTGTGTCAGTGCATGAGTGGGCAACTGGCATGGCACATGTTGCGGTTGAAAGCCAAGCCAAGAAATGAACAATTCTTCAATTCTGTCAGGTTGTTTGCGACAAAGAGAACCATCACCATGCAGCCGCCTCAGTCTTCAGTGAAAGCCTCTTACATCCAGTCTTGGAATGGTTTGCCTGCTGTTAGAATTGTCTTGCTTCAGCTGCAGCCATTGTCCCCCAAGATCAATTTGGTTTGAAATTTTGATTGACGATCATGTCGAATCCCAAGAAGGAGGGCTATGTGGAATCCCTTCAGTGCTATGTGGACGAAAAAAGGTGCCTCAGCTGCATGCTGTTCCACTTTGAAAGCTACCTGCCGGCATGGGACTACAAGCGCTTGGAGATGATCTCGCACGACTGCAAATGTGATGATGTGGTTTTGGCGGAGTCCAAAGGCAGTGTGTCAGAGGAATCTGCAACCTGCAAAAGCCAGTTGCCGGTCAAGCACTGATGTTTCACCGATGTGATTCGCACAGGACAAATTTGAATTAGTAATTATTCTGCCATTTGCAGATCACTAGCTGCAATTGCAGGTTCCAGAAGATTCCAGCAAGTTTCGATTGGGGGAAAAAGCTGTGGGAAACCTGAGCTATTGCCGAAATTGTCCTTTGTCCAGTGATGCTTGTGGAAATGAATTGCATGTCCATGAATTGTGTCACAATTGTCGTGTCTCAGATCAATTGTGAAGCGCTGAGAACTGGACGGTTCTACATCTGGAGCAAGGAAGGATCTTGAACAGTAGCAACTCAATCGTTGATTGAGTCAGCGGATAGCTCCAGTGACAATGGGCTGGACAGTTTCAAGGAAACAGCAGAAACATGCAAAGGGGCCGTAGCCGGAGCAATTCGCCCTTGCAGCCGCCGTTGCCGCCGCCGTTTAATTATGATAATTTCAATTGGCGTCGCTTTTCCAGGAGCAGATCCAGCAGCCCTCGAAGCCCACTCCCCCCGTGGTCCGAGTCCAACCGATCCGACACGCCGGAGAGACTGCAAGTGAACAGAAGAAACAGGCATTTTTACAGGACGAATCTCAATGGTTACGTTTTGTCCGGCTGGGAGGAGGAGCGCATGAGACGACTCAGGGCAAACAATCCGCCAATTTTGCCACAGGAACGCCCCATATTGATCGATCATGTTTTGCATTATGATGTCAATCGTCCTCTTTGGAGGCACGAGTATCCGTGGCAACCAGTGCGATGGCGAATCAACCGCCTTGACCGCCATGACGATATGAACAAACAAGAGGGTGCAATGTCGGTACACCATCTAGTGAATTTGCAAGATGGTTACTATTGGCTTCATGTGACTCACGAGTTGCTCACTGTGGACTGCCTTTGCAATTTTCGGACAACTTGCCGTCGTGCTCGCAGATGCTGGGTTATGAGTGAACCGGAGCTGGTCAGGAGGTGGATGCGGCACTGCCTCAGGACACTCGTTCACTCTCAGAGGAATATCGATTATGTTCGAAGGCTGGAAAGAGCCGACAGCTGGGTTGTGCTCCAGAGCAACATGTGGGACGAAGCACAAGAGTACGGGGTAGAGTTTGCTTCATATATCATCCACGCAAGTCGTCGCAGCTATTTCCATCGGAACGAGCACTTTTCCCTGACCCGCCCGACCCATCAGATTCTGCACATTCCTGGCACGCGCGGTCGGCGTGTTTTTCCTCCAGATGAACCGCAGGAAGAGCCTGCATCAGATCCTGACAGTGCGGCTGAGAGAGAGCTACGTGCACATCGTCCGGAGGAAGAGCCTGACACAGATCGTGACAGTGTGGATGAGACAGATTTAGATGATGGATGGCGGCTCTGGCGGGAAGAAGCCAGACGACTGCAAGTGAACAATGACAATTGAACGACAATTGAGTTTCACTGACTGGGACTGACAAGTCTGGAAATGAAGTCCCCCAGTTTTTGCTTGGCCTTGGCTGAGAAGACTTGACTCAATTGTGTTACACTCCCCAATTGTGGAAACACTTCAGCAACATTTAGCTCCTGCTGTGGTCTGAGGCGAACCAGCTTGAGAAGAGCACTTGGCCGGGGCCCAGAACTCACAACTGTTGTGTTTGATTCATATATTGCATTTGATCTGCTGTCTAAGTCTATTCAAGTCCTGCAAGATTGGCGGTGTGGACCTCTGTCTGGGTTTGTTTCACATGTTGTCAGTTCCTCTAGAGAATCTGATGGTGCTGTTGAGATTGCTCCAAAAACCATCAGAGCATCACAAGAGGAAACAGTATGGGCAGTCATCCAGTGGGACTTTGCCTGACTAAACAGTGTCAGTGCAAAGAGCATCATCTGGAATGGCACAGCTCTCCTTCAAGGTAATGAGTGCAATTGTCCTGCAGGCTTCTTCCGACCTGGACACCCAGAAGCTCTTCTTCGCCGTGTCCTAAGCAGCCAAGCCTAGTTCAGACTGTCAAACCCGGATGCATGTTGGCAAATTGTCTTGGGAGCTGTCAGGCTCAGAATGCAGTTTCACAATAGTTTTCGAAGTATCACATGACATGACTGAAGCCATGTTGAAACAGCGAAAGCGAAAGGCTGCAGAAGCGGGTCTGACCTTTGCCGCACAAAACTTTCGGGTGGATATTGTTATGGATCCTGATTGGGTGAACAATTTCCAAGGATATTCGAGTCACTTGGTGGTTTCGAGTACTGACTTGATCGACCGAGTCAAGTACAAGATTGCAACAGAGCTCTGGACTATTCACCACAGGTGGCTGAAGCCGGACACATTCCATCTTGTACAATGTGAGATTCATCTGCCATACTACTTTCCGGTGACAAGCTATGCCACAGGTCATGTTGTGAGAATTGTTCGTAGTAATCCTTAGATTGACAAGGTTTCACTGCCACTGATGAATGTCTGTGTGTGCAAAACAGAATTGGCAGAACAGTGTAGTTCGGCAAATTGTGCATGTCTGCAGATGTGTTCGAGTTAATAGTCGTGCAGCTCGGCAGCAGAAGTCTGGCCCTACCAAGAGGGGTGACCACCCGCTCCAGTCACCCTTTCACACCGCTGGCCGGGTGTGGGGCACCCAGGGCCTGTGCTAATAAGCACAGCACTGCTGTGGCCAACAGGTTGGGGGTGCAACCTGAGCAGGACAATGAGCTAATGTGCTTGCTGGCAGTGCTTCCACAATGAGTGTGGGAACCCACACCGTGGCGGCCCTTGGGTTAGTTTGGGAGGCCGTTCTGCATGATTATTAAGTCTGGCTTATTGGTATTCATTGTGTCCCAATAAATAATGCAGTGTATAGTCTCCTGTTCAAATTTCTTGACCTGCCGGTAATGCTTTGGTATGTGAGTGGAATTGAACCATTCTGCAGGTTTGTGGCTTCAAGCGTATTGCCAGTCCTATTTAGTGAGCACAGCATGTCGCAACATTCAGTGGAGAGGGTTCTGGAGAGGAGAGCAGAGCGTGCCGACGCTCTTCTGCGGGTCTTGGCGGAGGTGGCGACAGAATCTCCTGCGTCTGAGTCATCAGCTGTGTCATCGAATAGCCCGGGCTTTGTTGAATTTGGCAACAACCCACAATTTTGGCGATTGCTGAGTGAGTTCATCACAAGCACTGATGAAGCCATTATTTCCTTACGGAATCGTGTCACACAATTGGAAGCAATTGTCAGCTGTGACACAGCATCTCAACGAGATGAAGTTCAATCTGATGTTCATCTGAGTGAATGAACTTGGACCTTGCAGAGGTTTCCAAAACACTTCAATGTTTCTTTTCAGTCACTTGCTTTCGCAGTGTGGACCAGACCAGGAGAACAGTTCCAGAGAGAGTGTGTGCGTGTTTGTCAAAAAGTCTGTGATGTGTACAATTCTTCAGGAAGATGTGCCATGCTTGATCGGAGACCAGTTGAGTGCTCTCAGAATGTTAAATAGGACACTGTCACCTGTCGGTCTGTGCTGATTCGCAGCATTACTATTTGTCAAGTGAGTCAGTGAAGCTTCTTTGCAATAGGGCTACTTGCTGCTGCTGGTTCGGCCATTGCAATGGGGAACCGATTTTGTCCACACCGAGCAGGAGCTTCTTTGTCTCCCGGTGGTCATCGCGATTGTGGAGGAAGCTGTTTGTTCAATTGTGAGATGCACGATCAACCTTGCATGAGAACAAAATGGGGACACCAAGTCCATTATTGCACACTGTGCATAGTGGATTGGTACAACGAGACGGATATAAGGCGTACCACCCTTGACGACGTCAGACGGAGGTCCACAGCTGATTCCCAACAACGTGGTGAATTAAATGGAGAAGGTGATGAGGATTGATTCCGTTTCACTGATTCTGCTGGCATCTTGTGGCATTGCTGGCAAAACATCTCTTTGTGTTGCAAGGCTTCACATCTTTGCCAGTGCTTGTGATTTGTAAATCCCTGTTATCCAGAGCTTTGTGTGATAGACAGACAAGCCCTGCACACAGATTTGCATTGTGGAGCTGGGTGTGTGTGTGTGTGTGTTCTTTTCCTAAATGCGCCCGCACTTGTACTAAGGAGATGATGCAAATCGTCAGTGGGCCGGCCCCCAGCAAAACAGATTGAATGTACAGCATGTTGTGACAATTCCAAACATGATTTTCAGTGGATGCTGGCTTGTTCTGTTTGATGTTTTTGTCATCGGTGTGCTTCATGTCAATGTCATCACTCGCAATATCACAATGTTCCTGCAGTGTTTTGGTTCAAGAGGAGGAGCACTCTTTGTAGCAAGTCGAGCTGCAACATGGGCGATGAGGCAGCTGCCCAGGAACGCCGACTGGCCAAACTTTGGCGGATGAACAAGCGATTGATCGATGACTCGGCTCCACTTTATGGCTGTGTCGGTTTTGACTTGATGAGCTGCCTGGTTCCACGCCCAATGCTTGGAGAAAGAAAACAAGACTGGGAGGATAAGGTCTACAACTTCAAAGCGCTCATGAAACTCAATCCTTCCGCCTCGCAGCTGATGGGGCTTGTCCTCCATGCTGCAATATTGGCAATGCTTGCACAGCAATGATTCTCAATTTGTAATTCGATCAATTCAGCCAGCTGCCTGATTCGTGACCAAAACAATTGTGCAGATGCCCATTGAGAGTTGCATGTGAGCTTCACTGTCATGTTCCACCTTGCAGACAAGTTGAAGAAAGCAGCAGACGTGGTGTTGCATTGCACAGTCATGTGGTTCCATGATGACTGTGTTCGGAGAAAGAGTCTCAGTCCTATCCTTGTCTCGTTCTGAATTACAACTGACAAGTGGATGAAGGAGTTGTGATGGTGGTCTCGGCTGTGACCAAATACATTTGTCATAATTCCAACCAATATTTGATGTATTCAACACCTGCAAGACAGGATGTCAAAGTGCATTTTGACAACAGTTCCAGCACAACTGGATGCATTTCGTCTGTCATTTCGGTTTGCTTGCAATGCATTTCGGATCCAAAACGGACGTCCAAACTTTCATTTCAAATGCATTTCCAGCTCACAGAATGCAGATGCTGGATGCATTCAACATGTGCCAGACAGCATCTCAAAGTGCATTTTGACAACAGTTCCAGCACAGCTGGATGCATTTCGTCTGTCATTTCGGTTTGCTTGCAATGCATTTCGGATCCAAAACGGACGTCCAAACTTTCATTTCAAATGGATTTCCAGCTCACAGAATGCAGATGCTGGATGCATTCAACATGTGCCAGACAGCATCTCAAAGTGCATTTTCACAACAGTTCCAGCACAGCTGGATGCATTTCGTCTGTCATTTCGGTTTGCTTGCAATGCATTTCGGATCCAAAACGGACGTCCAAACTTTCATTTCAAATGCATTTCCAGCTCACAGAATGCAGATGCTGGATGCATTCAACATGTGCCAGACAGCATCTCAAAGTGCATTTTGACAACAGTTCCAGCACAGCTGGATGCATTTCGTCTGTCATTTGGGTTTGCTTGCAATGCATTTCGGATCCAAAACGGACGTCCAAACCTTCATTTCAAATGCATTTCCAGCTCACAGAATGCAGATGCAGGATGCATTCAACATGTGCCAGACAGCATCTCGAAGTGCAGTTTGACAACAGTTCCAGCACAACAGAATGCATTTCATCTGTCATTTCGGTTTGCTTGCAATACATTTGTAGTTCAGAAGAAGTGTGCACCAATTTGATTTCAATGCAACATCGGCCCGCCAGAAATGCATTTCGAGGAAGTGTTCAATGCATTTACATTCTCGCTGAACCTGTCTCAAATGTGCACATCGTTGTCGGCAGACCTGCATTTGCATCATTCCAGAAGGACTGGCTGATTGCCAAACACTCTTAAAAGCACGTGTTCTGCTTCAATTCTGGTTTCAATTCTGAAACCAATGCATTTTGCAGTCAGCTTCTTTGCATGAAAGCTCAGCTACCAATGGCTCCGATACCAATTTGCATGCAAGACCAAAGCTCCGCTACCAACACAAACCCCTAGAAACACCTGAGTCAAGCCACTTCTGAATGCAAACGTAATCATTCTCTCCAAACAGTTTGGTCCAGAAGTACACGAAATTGTGTAGCAAGGGAGGAAGGTATCCTCTGGAAAAAAAGACCAAAGCTCCGCTACCAATACAAACCCCTAGAAACATTTGAGTCAAGCCACCCCTGAATGCATCGACTTTGTATATAGCCATCACCAATACAATCAATGCACGTCCTGTGGCAGGCAGGCAAACTCTGAAAAAAACCCCAAACCCGAAGCTACCAATGGAAACCGGAGCCAGAAGCTGCAAGCATTGGAATTACATTTCTGTCACCTTCCAAAATAACAAAAACTACATTTCTGTCAACCTCGAAAATATCAAAAAGTCATCAAAAGTTCTCAAAAGTTCATCAAAAGTTCATCAAAATGTCATCAAAATGTCATCAAACCGTCGAAAATATCAAAAGTTCTCAAAAATTCTCAAAAGTTCATCAAAAGTTCATCAAAAGTTCATCAAAAGTTCATCAAAAATGTATAGAAACCTGTTAAGGGAACAGTTTTAGACTGTATTTCACTGATGAACAAGCTGAGAATTGTCAATTTGGAACACAATTGCTGTTGCACTTTCAATCTACTCATGCGCGCATGTGCGCGCGCGCCCGCGCGCATTCGCGCGCGAGTATCTGAAGAGAACGTTCATTGATGTGCATCTGGACAGAGAAGAGCTGGGGCTTTTCACAGGTTCTCTTTGATGACAACTGCATTTGCCTTGCATTTGCTCTCAAGTGGAAGATTGAGAGAAACAAGAGTTCACTGTTTCAAATGCATGGTGGCTTGAAATGTATCCACAATTCCTTGCATTTGCAATGTTTCGAATTGGCCCATAATTCAAGAATGTCTGTGGGAAAATGCATTGGAACAAAAGTTTTTGCATGGGTGGAGCGGAATCTTTGCATGGAAGCTACCATTTGGGATGTTTCAAAATTCGCCTGTAATGCAAGAAGGTCTGTGGGAAAATGCATTGGAACAAGAGTTTTTGCATGGGTGGAGCGAAATCTTTGCATGGAAGCTTGCATTTCGAATGTCTCCAAATTGGCCCACAATGCAAGAATGTCTGTGTTAAAATGCATTGGTTGCATGGGTGGGACTAAATCTTTGCATGGAAGCTACCATTTGGGATGTTTCAAAATTCGCCGGTAATGCAAGAATGTCTGTGGGAAAATGCATTGGAACAAGAGTTTTTGCATGGGTGGAGCGAAATCTTTGCATGGAAGCTTGCATTTCGAATGTCTCCAAATTGGCCCACAATGCAAGAATGTCTGTGTTAAAATGCATTGGTTGCATGGGTGGGACTAAATCTTTGCATGGAAGCTACCATTTGGGATGTTTCAAAATTCGCCGGTAATGCAAGAATGTCTGTGGGAAAATGCATTGGAAGAAGAGTTTTTGCATGGGTGGAGCGAAATCTTTGCATGGAAGCTTGCATTTCGAATGTCTCCAAATTGGCCCACAATGCAAGAATGTCTGTGTTGAAATGCATTGGTTGCATGGGTGGGACTAAATCTTTGCATGGAAGCTACCATTTGGGATGTTTCAAAATTCGCCCGTAATGCAAGAATGTCTGTGGGAAAATGCATTGGAAGAAGAGTTTTTGCATGGGTGGAGCGGAATCTTTGCATGGAAGCTACCATTTGGGATGTTTCAAAATTCGCCTGTAATGCAAGAATGTCTGTGGGAAAATGCATTGGAACAAGAGTTTTTGCATGGGTGGAGCGAAATCTTTGCATGGAAGCTTGCATTTCGAATGTCTCCAAATTGGCCCACAATGCAAGAATGTCTGTGTTGAAATGCATTGGTTGCATGGGTGGGACTAAATCTTTGCATGGAAGCTACCATTTGGGATGTTTCAAAATTCGCCGGTAATGCAAGAATGTCTGTGGGAAAATGCATTGGAACAAGAGTTTTTGCATGGGTGGAGCGAAATCTTTGCATGGAAGCTTGCATTTCGAATGTCTCCAAATTGGCCCACAATGCAAGAATGTCTGTGTTGAAATGCATTGGTTGCATGGGTGAGTCTTAATTTCTTTGCATGGGCACAGTCATGAAAATGGCAATTTCCCTTTTTCAAACAAAGTCCATATTGGTTGCTGTGTTGTGTGAGCAGGACAATTGTTTGCATTGCCCGAACATTTTGGCTCAACTCTGTGAATTGCATGAACATTGTGCTGGCTGTCTAACATTTCATGTTCTCAATTGTCGAACAAGACCAGGTCAACATTGTGGTGGCTGTGTAGCTCATATTTCCTTTTGCCATCCTGGACATCAAACATGTGGGTTCATGTCAATGGATGGGTCAAGCTTCCGCCTGGAGCACAGGTCTGGCATGAGGCTGAGTCGGGTGCACGCAACAAGCGGACTTGGGAAGCCCCAAGCCAAAGCAGCGAAGACCCCACACCACATGAGACTACGGATTGGGCAGGTCGTGGCTGGCAGAACTACGATCAAACAGAAGGAGTTGCCATCCAGTCAAGTCAGGACACTCCAGTGGACATGGAAGAAGACAACGACCGTCCGATTCAGCAAAAGAGCAAACACCAGAAGATGACATATCCTTGCGACTCCTGGGAGGCAAACTCCTGGGATAATCCAAAAGACTCCTGGTGGAAGTGGAAAGGCGGCTGGCATGATTGGAATGAGTCCTACCCGTCTGCGCTGGTTGACTCCACGGCAGAGGCCAACCCGGGTGAGGTCAACCCGAACCCGGAGGCCAACCTGAACGCGGAGGGTGCCAGTTACACAAGTCTTCAAGGAGAGGAGTCAGTGGACGCAAAAATGGCAGGTGCTGTGCAGTCAATGCAATTGAGTTCAGAGATTCCATTGCCTCCATTGCCTTCAGATTCCAATGCAGCTTTGCTCTTGCCGAATCCGAATGTGATCGCTTCTGATGCTCCGGACTTGGTTCTTCCAGCAGCAACAGCAGCAGCAGCTGCCTCGAGCTCTTCAGGGGATTTGGCTCTGAGTCCAACCCGGTCTGAATCTCAGTTGCCAATGGCCAGTGGCGATGGTGTGCACACTAAATTCAAGTTGCAGCTTCTGAAACATAAGAACAACGAGTCCAAAAAGAGGAAGAGCCAAAGGAATGACAAGCACAAGTGACAAATTTTGAACAACTGTATAAAGGATCAAGCAAGTTGAATTCACTACTTGTGCTGTATTGCAGAATTGCAGCAGCACCGTGCTCAATAACAGCTTCTTCCTTTGCCATGTGTATAGATTATGTTGGCTTTTTTTGCATAGGGGCAAGCACGATTGTGACATTCATGTCAAAATTCCAGTGCGGTTCTTTGGGATGTTACTTGTTCAATTGCTTTGCCACCACTGTCAGCGAGGTCAGGCCATGTGATGTCCTCCATGATTTGTGCATATCTTGGCTCAAGGCAGAAACATGACTTTGGCTGAAGAACAGCAATGGGCTTTGGAAGCAGTGCAGGCTCTACCGCCTACTTGGCCGGAGGTGGAAGGAAACCAAGTCAGTGATTGCTTGTTACATTTGTTGCAGTGTGACCTGCCATTGGCCTGGTCTCATCGATTGCTTCTCTTCAAAGCCAAGACCATGTTGGCGGCTCTCATAGCTCCGTCACCCCATGATGTGCCAGCAAACAATTCTGACGATGATGATACACTTCTGACAGCTGATTCATTTCAATTGAGGTGGCATTGTGTCAGTGCCTTCAGAGCAATCATCCTGATGTGTTTGTCCTTTGAACAAAACCGCTGTGTTGTTTGTTAAATCATAACACATAACCATAATAAAGTGTTGCTGCCCCACTGAGGTCACTACGTGCTGGAGGATCTGAAGGTGCTCTGTGACTTGGAGATTGACATTTCCGATTCACGGTCAACATGGCAACAAGTGAGGACTCTCTTGGCTGACTGCTTTCAGTCAAATTCAATTTCGCAATGTTCACACCCGGGCCAGAAAGGGTCGGGCAAAACCAAAAGTGAGATTCGGCAGTGGTACAAGGACAATGTTTACTAGCTCGCTTGTTTCTGCTAATACTGTGTGGACCAACACGGCTCGGAATGGCTGCAACAAATAAGAAGCTCTGTGCTTTTCGAGCTTTCTGTACTGTAGTCAGCTGTATGTCCTGCAGTGTTGCTTCAACTTTGAATTGTCAATTGTGTTTGCCTGAATTGCTCAAGGGTTCGGTTTGAAGTACCATTGCTACAGGAACACCAATTGCCTGTAGTTGCAGAAGCCATGGCAGGGCTTATTCCCCGACGCCACAAGCGGGCCCGTCTTGCGGATTCCAGGAATGGCAATGGACAGCACATGGTCATGACAGGCCAGATGCAGCCGACCATGCCCCCAATGATGTTTCCAGCTCATCCTTACATGACCATGAACCCCGGCACATTGATGGGCATGAACCCGGGTATGAACATGCCCATGATGCACCCATGCACTGGCATGCAGAATAATATGTCGATGCCCATGCACGGTTCGGCAAACCCGGCTGCTGCGATGCAGGGCAATCCGATGATGAATGCCCAGATGAATATGATGCCAGGATTCTCCCCCCTCCAGGTGAATGAGGTGGATGACGATTCGGAACAGGAAGAGGAGGAGGAATCCGACAGGGCCACAGCACAACATCAGCAGGTGGTTCCGGAAGTTCCATCAGCATCGGGCTCGGGAAATGAAGTGCCTCAGGGCCCTGTGACAGTTCCTGCTCATCCTGTGCAGCCCCTCCCACCACCCACAGTCGGCTATGTTTACAACAAGGGGGAGGATGCCACAATCACAGGGAGCACAACAGTATTGAAAGGTCTTCCAAGGACAAGGCTGGTGGCCAGCTTGGAGAAATTGTACGGTGAGCTGGAGGCGGGACAGGAATTCCCATTTGTGTCACTTGTTTTTGTTTGTGCATTTGACAATTTGTCTAACATGATGAGAAGATGCTATGAACGCTGAGGCTGGGTACCTCAGTCAATGGAGCCAAAGGGGACTCTTGGTACTTCTGTGGATGCTGACGAGGCTCAGGCCAAGTAGCCGGCTCTCTTATCTCCGTGACTTGTCAGATGTTATTGCCAGGACACTATAGCGGAAATGTCATTTTGGGTCAGTGAATGATCATGCCATTACGGGTTGTTCGTCTGGTCGGTTTTTTCAGCTTTATTATTCATAAGAACATTCAATTGAGACTTCATCTTTGGCTGTGCAGGTGTGATATCCTACGAAGACTTGCACATGCGGTTCCAAACGGCATTCAATCGTGTCCGACGGTGCGAACCACAGTTCATGGAACAGTTGGCCTCGAAGCTGCCCCTGAATTTGACAGACGCTGCAATAGAGGAGATTGCTCGCCCTCTGGGCTGGCAGGACTCATTCATGAAGCCTGTCAGCATCTGTTTTGCGAAAGCTCCAACCTCAGGTGACGTTGGCATGATTTTGCAGGCAGGGGCGAAAGCAACAATGCCGCCAGCACGTGCCCGCCCAGCACCTGTGGCAGTAAGTGCAACTGCAAGCCCACCACCTGCACCGGCAAAGGCGCCTCTGCCGGCACATGCCAAGGCTGTCACACCTGCCCCGATCCGGGTCCCACCTGTGCGAGCAACGTCTGGGCCACCTCAGCCCCCAGCCCCTGCAGCACCCCGGGTGCCCCCCCCGCCCAAGCAGGCCGGCCATGCAGCAATGCCAACAATGCCTTCGGCAGAACCATCAACAAGCACATCCCCTGCTGTGGCTCCCAAGGCTATGCATACTTTGAGCAAAGCAATGCCAGCGATGCCCCCCGCATCCCCTGATCATGTTGTGCCTCCAGCCAACCCGCCCACAATTGAGCCCGAGACATTCGAGCATGCTGTGGTTGAACCAGTTGTGGCAGCAACACCCCGCGAGCATCCACCCGCTCCCGATGCAGCAGCCGGACCCCCAGCCACCCTTGCAGCTGGAACAGTTCAGCAGGACCAGCAAGATATCCAAGCAGAGTCAGAGGCCATTGAGCTTCCCATATGTCTCATTTGCCAGGACGGAATGGATCCCACGAGTGTTGCTTGCTTCAGCTCCATCTCCAGTGTAGACCTTGTGAGTGTCGTGATGTCCTCATTTGACAATTTGTTTTGGTTGCCAGGACACCATGGATGAGGGGGAACAAGTCTTGCTCCGGCTCCACTGCGGGCATTGGTTTCACGCAGACTGCATCCTGCGCTGGGCGGAATCGACAAACACCAGACCGGGAAGTCGTTGCCCACTACGTTGCTCGATTCCGGAGCCGATGGACGTGGATGAGGGAAATCGCAATGGTCAGGAGGCCGACCATGGCTTCGAGATCCTGGAGAACACTGAACCCAATACAATTTTTTTTTTTTTTGCAGTAACTCAGTAGATCAATTCAGCAGTTGCACAGCATTTCATTGTCTTGCATGGGTATGGATGGC
>CAJNDT010000602.1:594943-612443 GCA_905221615.1 Symbiodinium sp. CCMP2592
GATGTGTACAATTCTTCAGGAAGATGTGCCATGCTTGATCGGAGACCAGTTGAGTGCTCTCAGAATGTTAAATAGGACACTGTCACCTGTCGGTCTGTGCTGATTCGCAGCATTACTATTTGTCAAGTGAGTCAGTGAAGCTTCTTTGCAATAGGGCTACTTGCTGCTGCTGGTTCGGCCATTGCAATGGTGAACCGATTTTGTCCACACCGAGCAGGAGCTTCTTTGTCTCCCGGTGGTCATCGCGATTGTGGAGGAAGCTGTTTGTTCAATTGTGAGATGCACGATCAACCTTGCATGAGAACAAAATGGGGACACCAAGTCCATTATTGCACACTGTGCATAGTGGATTGGTACAACGAGACGGATATAGGGCGTACCACCCTTGACGACGTCAGACGGAGGTCCACAGCTGATTCCCAACAACGTGGTGAATTAAATGGAGAAGGTGATGATGATTGATTCCGTTTCACTGATTCTGCTGGCATCTTGTGGCATTGCTGGCAAAACATCTCTTTGTGTTGCAAGGCTTCACATCTTTGCCAGTGCTTGTGATTTGTAAATCCCTGTTATCCAGAGCTTTGTGTGATAGACAGACAAGCCCTGCACACAGATTTGCATTGTGGAGCTGGGTGTGTGTGTGTTGTGTTCTTTTCCTAAATGCGCCCGCACTTGTACTAAGGAGATGATGCAAATCGTCAGTGGGCCGGCCCCCAGCAAAACAGATTGAATGTACAGCATGTTGTGACAATTCCAAACATGATTTTCAGTGGATGCTGGCTTGTTCTGTTTGATGTTTTTGTCATCGGTGTGCTTCATGTCAATGTCATCCCTCGCAATATCACAATGTTCCTGCAGTGTTTTGGTTCAAGAGGAGGAGCACTCTTTGTAGCAAGTCGAGCTGCAACATGGGCGATGAGGCAGCTGCCCAGGAACGCCGACTGGCCAAACTTTGGCGGATGAACAAGCGAATGATCGATGACTCGGCTCCACTTTATGGCTGTGTCGGTTTTGACTTGATGAGCTGCCTGGTTCCACGCCCAATGCTTGGAGAAAGAAAACAAGACTGGGAGGATAAGGTCTACACCTTCAAAGCGCTCATGAAACTCAATCCTTCCGCCTCGCAGCTGATGGGGCTTGTCCTCCATGCTGCAATATTGGCAATGCTTGCACAGCAATGATTCTCAATTTGTAATTCGATCAATTCAGCCAGCTGCCTGATTCTTGACCAAAACAATTGTGCAGATGCCCATTGAGAGTTGCATGTGAGCTTCACTGTCATGTTCCACCTTGCAGACAAGTTGAAGAAAGCAGCAGACGTGGTGTTGCATTGCACAGTCATGTGGTTCCATGATGACTGTGTTCGGAGAAAGAGTCTCAGTCCTATCCTTGTCTCGTTCTGAATTACAACTGACAAGTGGATGAAGGAGTTGTGATGGTGGTCTCGGCTGTGACCAAATACATTTGTCATAATTCCAACCAATATTTTATGTATTCAACACCTGCAAGACAGGATGTCAAAGTGCATTTTGACAACAGTTCCAGCACAACTGGATGCATTTCGTCTGTCATTTCGGTTTGCTTGCAATGCATTTCGATCCAAAACGGACGTCCAAACTTTAATTTCAAATGCATTTCCAGCTCACAGAATGCAGATGCTGGATGCATTCAACATGTGCCAGACAGCATCTCGAAGTGCAGTTTGACAACAGTTCCAGCACAGCTGGATGCATTTCGTCTGTCATTTCGGTTTGCTTGCAATGCATTTCGGATCCAAAACGGACGTCCAAACCTTCATTTCAAATGCATTTCCAGCTCACAGAATGCAGATGCTGGATGCATTCAACATGTGCCAGACAGCATCTCAAAGTGCATTTTCACAACAGTTCCAGCACAGCTGGATGCATTTCGTCTGTCATTTCGGTTTGCTTGCAATGCATTTCGGATCAAAAACGGACGTCCAAACTTTCATTTCAAATGCATTTCCAGCTCACAGAATGCAGATGCTGGATGCATTCAACATGTGCCAGACAGCATCTCAAAGTGCATTTTGACAACAGTTCCAGCACAGCTGGATGCATTTCGTCTGTCATTTGGGTTTGCTTGCAATGCATTTCGGATCCAAAACGGACGTCCAAACTTCATTTCAAATGCATTTCCAGCTCACAGAATGCAGATGCAGCATGCATTCAACATGTGCCAGACAGCATCTCGAAGTGCAGTTTGACAACAGTTCCAGCACAACAGAATGCATTTCATCTGTCATTTCGGTTTGCTTGCAATACATTTGTAGTTCAGAAGAAGTGTGCACCACTTTTATTTCAATGCAACATCGGCCCGCCAGAAATGCATTTCGAGGAAGTGTTCAATGCATTTACATTCTCGCTGAACCTGTCTCAAATGTGCACATCGTTGTCGGCAGACATGCATTTGCATCATTCCAGAAGGACTGGCAGATTGCCAAACACTCTTAAAAGCACGTGTTCTGCTTCAATTCTGGTTTCAATTCTGAAACCAATGCATTTTGCAGTCAGCTTCTTTGCATGAAAGCTCAGCTACCAATGGCTCCGATACCAATTTGCATGCAAGACCAAAGCTCCGCTACCAACACAAACCCCTAGAACCACCTGAGTCAAGCCACTTCTGAATGCAAACGTAATCATTCTCTCCAAACAGTTTGGTCCAGAAGTACACGAAATTGTGTAGCAAGGGAGGAAGGTATCCTCTGGAAAAAAAGACCAAAGCTCCGCTACCAATACAAACCCCTAGAAACATTTGAGTCAAGCCACCCCTGAATGCATCGACTTTGTATATAGCCATCACCAATACAATCAATGCACGTCCTGTGGCAGGCAGGCAAACTCTGAAAAAAACCCAAACCCGAAGCTACCAATGGAAACCGGAGCCAGAAGCTGCAAGCATTGGAATTACATTTCTGTCACCTTCCAAAATAACAAAAACTACATTTCTGTCAACCTCGAAAATATCAAAAAGTCATCAAAAGTTCTCAAAAGTTCATCAAAAGTTCATCAAAATGTCATCAAAATGTCATCAAACCGTCGAAAATATCAAAAGTTCTCAAAAGTTCTCAAAAGTTCATCAAAAGTTCATCAAAAATTCATCAAAAGTTCATCAAAAATGTATAGAAACCTGTTAAGGGAACAATTTTAGACTGTATTTCACTGATGAACAAGCTGAGAATTGTCAATTTGGAACACAATTGCTGTTGCACTTTCAATCTACTCATGCGCGCATGTGCGCGCGCGCACGCGCGCATTCGCGCGCGAGTATCTGAAGAGAACGTTCATTGATGTGCATCTGGACAGAGAAGAGCTGGGGCTTTTCACAGGTTCTCTTTGATGACAACTGCATTTGCCTTGCATTTGCTCTCAAGTGGAAGATTGAGAGAAACAAGAGTTCACTGTTTCAAATGCATGGTGGCTTGAAATGTATCCACAATTCCTTGCATTTGCAATGTTTCGAATTGGCCCATAATGCAAGAATGTCTGTGGGAAAATGCATTGGAACAAAAGTTTTTGCATGGGTGGAGCGGAATCTTTGCATGGAAGCTACCATTTGGGATGTTTCAAAATTCGCCTGTAATGCAAGAATGTCTGTGGGAAAATGCATTGGAACAAGAGTTTTTGCATGGGTGGAGCGAAATCTTTGCATGGAAGCTTGCATTTCGAATGTCTCCAAATTGGCCCACAATGCAAGAATGTCTGTGTTAAAATGCATTGGTTTTGCATGGGTGGGACTAAATCTTTGCATGGAAGCTACCATTTGGGATGTTTCAAAATTCGCCGGTAATGCAAGAATGTCTGTGGGAAAATGCATTGGAATAAGAGTTTTTGCATGGGTGGAGCGAAATCTTTGCATGGAAGCTTGCATTTCGAATGTCTCCAAATTGGCCCACAATGCAAGAATGTCTGTGTTAAAATGCATTGGTTGCATGGGTGGGACTAAATCTTTGCATGGAAGCTACCATTTGGGATGTTTCAAAATTCGCCGGTAATGCAAGAATGTCTGTGGGAAAATGCATTGGAAGAAGAGTTTTTGCATGGGTGGAGCGAAATCTTTGCATGGAAGCTTGCATTTCGAATGTCTCCAAATTGGCCCACAATGCAAGAATGTCTGTGTTAAAATGCATTGGTTGCATGGGTGGGACTAAATCTTTGCATGGAAGCTTGCATTTGGGATGTTTCAAAATTCGCCGGTAATGCAAGAATGTCTGTGGGAAAATGCATTGGAACAAGAGTTTTTGCATGGGTGGAGCGGAATCTTTGCATGGAAGCTACCATTTGGGATGTTTCAAAATTCGCCTGTAATGCAAGAATGTCTGTGGGAAAATGCATTGGAACAAGAGTTTTTGCATGGGTGGAGCGAAATCTTTGCATGGAAGCTTGCATTTCGAATGTCTCCAAATTGGCCCACAATGCAAGAATGTCTGTGTTGAAATGCATTGGTTGCATGGGTGGGACTAAATCTTTGCATGGAAGCTACCATTTGGGATGTTTCAAAATTCGCCGGTAATGCAAGAATGTCTGTGGGAAAATGCATTGGAACAAGAGTTTTTGCATGGGTGGAGCGAAATCTTTGCATGGAAGCTTGCATTTCGAATGTCTCCAAATTGGCCCACAATGCAAGAATGTCTGTGTTGAAATGCATTGGTTGCATGGGTGAGTCTTAATTTCTTTGCATGGGCACAGTCATGAAAATGGCAATTTCCCTTTTTCAAACAAAGTCCATATTGGTTGCTGTGTTGTGTGAGCAGGACAATTGTTTGCATTGCCCGAACATTTTGGCTCAACTCTGTGAATTGCATGAACATTGTGCTGGCTGTCTAACATTTCATGTTCTCAATTGTCGAACAAGACCAGGTCAACATTGTGGTGGCTGTGTAGCTCATATTTCCTTTTGCCATCCTGGACATCAAACATGTGGGTTCATGTCAATGGATGGGTCAAGCTTCCGCCTGGAGCACAGGTCTGGCATGAGGCTGAGTCGGGTGCACGCAACAAGCGGACTTGGGAAGCCCCAAGCCAAAGCAGCGAAGACCCCACACCACATGAGACTACGGATTGGGCAGGTCGTGGCTGGCAGAACTACGATCAAACAGAAGGAGTTGCCATCCAGTCAAGTCAGGACACTCCAGTGGACATGGAAGAAGACAACGACCGTCCGATTCAGCAAAAGAGCAAACACCAGAAGATGACATATCCTTGCGACTCCTGGGAGGCAAACTCCTGGGATAATCCAAAAGACTCCTGGTGGAAGTGGAAAGGCGGCTGGCATGATTGGAATGAGTCCTACCCGTCTGCGCTGGTTGACTCCACGGCAGAGGCCAACCCGGGTGAGGTCAACCCGAACCCGGAGGCCAACCTGAACGCGGAGGGTGCCAGTTACACAAGTCTTCAAGGAGAGGAGTCAGTGGACGCAAAAATGGCAGGTGCTGTGCAGTCAATGCAATTGAGTTCAGAGATTCCATTGCCTCCATTGCCTTCAGATTCCAATGCAGCTTTGCTCTTGCCGAATCCGAATGTGATCGCTTCTGATGCTCCGGACTTGGTTCTTCCAGCAGCAACAGCAGCAGCAGCTGCCTCGAGCTCTTCAGGGGATTTGGCTCTGAGTCCAACCCGGTCTGAATCTCAGTTGCCAATGGCCAGTGGCGATGGTGTGCACACTAAATTCAAGTTGCAGCTTCTGAAACATAAGAACAACGAGTCCAAAAAGAGGAAGAGCCAAAGGAATGACAAGCACAAGTGACAAATTTTGAACAACTGTATAAAGGATCAAGCAAGTTGAATTCACTACTTGTGCTGTATTGCAGAATTGCAGCAGCACCGTGCTCAATAACAGCTTCTTCCTTTGCCATGTGTATAGATTATGTTGGCTTTTTTTGCATAGGGGCAAGCACGATTGTGACATTCATGTCAAAATTCCAGTGCGGTTCTTTGGGATGTTACTTGTTCAATTGCTTTGCCACCACTGTCAGCGAGGTCAGGCCATGTGATGTCCTCCATGATTTGTGCATATCTTGGCTCAAGGCAGAAACATGACTTTGGCTGAAGAACAGCAATGGGCTTTGGAAGCAGTGCAGGCTCTACCGCCTACTTGGCCGGAGGTGGAAGGAAACCAAGTCAGTGATTGCTTGTTACATTTGTTGCAGTGTGACCTGCCATTGGCCTGGTCTCATCGATTGCTTGTCTTCAAAGCCAAGACCATGTTGGCGGCTCTCATAGCTCCGTCACCCCATGATGTGCCAGCAAACAATTCTGACGATGATGATACACTTCTGACAGCTGATTCATTTCAATTGAGGTGGCATTGTGTCAGTGCCTTCAGAGCAATCATCCTGATGTGTTTGTCCTTTGAACAAAACCGCTGTGTTGTTTGTTAAATCATAACACATAACCATAATAAAGTGTTGCTGCCCCACTGAGGTCACTACGTGCTGGAGGATCTGCAGGTGCTCTGTGACTTGGAGATTGACATTTCCGATTCACGGTCAACATGGCAACAAGTGAGGACTCTCTTGGCTGACTGCTTTCAGTCAAATTCAATTTCGCAATGTTCACACCCGGGCCAGAAAGGGTCGGGCAAAACCAAAAGTGAGATTCGGCAGTGGTACAAGGACAATGTTTACTAGCTCGCTTGTTTCTGCTAATACGGTGTGGACCAACACGGCTCGGAATGGCTGCAACAAATAAGAAGCTCTGTGCTTTTCGGAGCTTTCTGTACTGTAGTCAGCTGTATGTCCTGCAGTGTTGCTTCAACTTTGAATTGTCAATTGTGTTTGCCTGAATTGCTCAAGGGTTCGGTTTGAAGTACCATTGCTACAGGAACACCAATTGCCTGTAGTTGCAGAAGCCATGGCAGGGCTTATTCCCCGACGCCACAAGCGGGCCCGTCTTGCGGATTCCAGGAATGGCAATGGACAGCACATGGTCATGACAGGCCAGATGCAGCCGACCATGCCCCCAATGATGTTTCCAGCTCATCCTTACATGACCATGAACCCCGGCACATTGATGGGCATGAACCCGGGTATGAACATGCCCATGATGCACCCATGCACTGGCATGCAGAATATGTCGATGCCCATGCACGGTTCGGCAAACCCGGCTGCTGCGATGCAGGGCAATCCGATGATGAATGCCCAGATGAATATGATGCCAGGATTCTCCCCCCTCCAGGTGAATGAGGTGGATGACGATTCGGAACAGGAAGAGGAGGAGGAATCCGACAGGGCCACAGCACAACATCAGCAGGTGGTTCCGGAAGTTCCATCAGCATCGGGCTCGGGAAATGAAGTGCCTCAGGGCCCTGTGACAGTTCCTGCTCATCCTGTGCAGCCCCTCCCACCACCCACAGTCGGCTATGTTTACAACAAGGGGGAGGATGCCACAATCACAGGGAGCACAACAGTATTGAAAGGTCTTCCAAGGACAAGGCTTGTGGCCAGCTTGGAGAAATTGTACGGTGAGCTGGAGGCGGGACAGGAATTCCCATTTGTGTCACTTGTTTTTGTTTGTGCATTTGACAATTTGTCTAACATGATGAGAAGATGCTATGAACGCTGAGGCTGGGTACCTCAGTCAATTGAGCCAAAGGGGACTCTTGGTACTTCTGTGGATGCTGACGAGGCTCAGGCCAAGTAGCCGGCTCTCTTATCTCCGTGACTTGTCAGATGTTATTGCCAGGACACTATAGAGGAAATGTCATTTTGGGTCAGTGAATGATCATGCCATTACGGGTTGTTCGTCTGGTCGGTTTTTTCAGCTTTATTATTCATAAGAACATTCAATTGAGACTTCATCTTTGGCTGTGCAGGTGTGATATCCTACGAAGACTTGCACATGCGGTTCCAAACGGCATTCAATCGTGTCCGACGGTGCGAACCACAGTTCATGGAACAGTTGGCCTCGAAGCTGCCCCTGAATTTGACAGACGCTGCAATAGAGGAGATTGCTCGCCCTCTGGGCTGGCAGGACTCATTCATGAAGCCTGTCAGCATCTGTTTTGCGAAAGCTCCAACCTCAGGTGACGTTGGCATGATTTTGCAGGCAGGGGCGAAAGCAACAATGCCGCCAGCACGTGCCCGCCCAGCACCTGTGGCAGTAAGTGCAACTGCAAGCCCACCACCTGCACCGGCAAAGGCGCCTCTGCCGGCACATGCCAAGGCTGTCACACCTGCCCCGATCCGGGTCCCACCTGTGCGAGCAACGTCTGGGCCACCTCAGCCCGCAGCCCCTGCAGCACCCCGGGTGCCCCCTCCGCCCAAGCAGGCCGGCCATGCAGCAATGCCAACAATGCCTTCGGCAGAACCATCAACAAGCACATCCCCTGCTGTGGCTCCCAAGGCTATGCATACTTTGAGCAAAGCAATGCCAGCGATGCCCCCCGCATCCCCTGATCATGTTGTGCCTCCAGCCAACCCTCCCACAATTGAGCCCGAGACATTGGAGCATGCTGTGGTTGAACCAGTTGTGGCAGCAACACCCCGCGAGCATCCACCCGCTCCCGATGCAGCAGCCGGACCCCCAGCCACCCTTGCAGCTGGAACAGTTCAGCAGGACCAGCAAGAGATCCAAGCAGAGTCAGAGGCCATTGAGCTTCCCATATGTCTCATTTGCCAGGACGGAATGGATCCCACGAGTGTTGCTTGCTTCAGCTCCATCTCCAGTGTAGACCTTGTGAGTGTTGTGATGTCCTCATTTGACAATTTGTTTTGGTTGCCAGGACACCATGGATGAGGGGGAACAAGTCTTGCTCCGGCTCCACTGCGGGCATTGGTTTCACGAAGACTGCATCCTGCGCTGGGCGGAATCGACAAACACCAGACCGGGAAGTCGTTGCCCACTACGTTGCTCGATTCCGGAGCCGATGGACGTGGATGAGGGAAATCGCAATGGTCAGGAGGCCGACCATGGCTTCGAGATCCTGGAGAACACTGAACCCAATACAATTTTTGCTTGAGTGGCAGTAACTCAGTAGATCAATTCAGCAGTTGCACAGCATTTCATTGTCTTGCATGGGTATGGATGGCACATTAAAGTGACAACCAATTCAATCCTAAATACAATTTTCACAGGGAGCCCAAAGCACGCCAATGGCTGTTGCACTGATGACGATTACTGGATGCTGCATTGCCGATTGCGGCTCATTTCAGTTCCGACACAAGGCTGTCTTCAAGTCCGTGAGGGGTTCGCGGAACAAGGGCGAAAAAAATTGCAATTGCACTCATGGCCAATAGCTTCACAAGTTCTCATGTGGTTGTTCTCTGTTCGGTGCAGACATTTTGTCATGTTTCTGTAGCTTCAATTTCGCCTGGGATGTTCCACCTAAATAATAAGAGGGACATTTCCCCCCACGTTAAGGCAATGTGTGAACTGTAAAATTACATGGCTCAACATTTGTGCAATAGAACTTTGACATTTCAAATCGCAAAGTTACAGTACACATAATATGTGACCATGGCTGAGCCATGTTTCCAGCATGTGCCCGCAAATGCAGACTCTTTGGTCATGGAAGGTCTTGCTGTGGCTTTTGGCCCGGTGGCATATCGCAATCCTGATGATTCCCAGCTGTACTGGGATCTGCAATATGTCATGGACAAGCTTATGGAGAATGGCGAGCAAAACGCTCTGACGAAACATGCCAAAACACTGAAAGACCTTTGCTTGTCCGAGGATATCCTGACAGAGAAAGATTTGCATTATCGTTCAATGAACCTCAGGCCACGAACCTTAAATTATGAAATCCTTGACAGTACATGTATGCACACACATACTCAAATACTTGGCAAAAGTGGCCCTGGTTCAGGACAAGTATGTTGAATTGCAATTGTGCCAGTACCATGCTGCTGATGATGTTCTTTGCAAAGCTACTGGACAAAAGCCAAACTGCAGCCAAGTCGACCTACCTCTGGGATATGTTCCGGAAAATCTCAGCAGAGGCTACAACCCAGGCATACGCGGCTGGACAGCATGGCTTGAGCATCGATGTGCATGGCACTGCTGGGAACCATGTCCTCATGTTGCAGCCCAATGGAATGGTCTTGGGAGTGCAAGACTTTCTTTCCTCACTACATGCTTCAGTTCTGGAGTCTTGGAGAAAGGTTTGGGGCAACATGTACTCAGAAGCTGTACTGTCAGGCCCTTGGCAGGGAGAACTTCTGTTTTTGGATGTGCTCGCTTTTGTCCTCAATGCTGCGAAGGTCCGTCGATCCAGAAACATGTCACCCTGGAAAAACCATAGCTTGGCTGCTCTGCAACAATTGCGAGCCACTGTCTTCCAGATTTTGCATGGAGCTATGGCCCACAGCATTTTGGAGCATGTAGAGGCAAACCAAGCGTTGGAGAGAGCAGTTCCTTCACGACGACTGTCAGGGCGAGGAAGGAGGTTGGCTGTTGGGTAAGGTTGATTTCTGCATTCAGGAGTCCGGGGGCATCATTTCATTTGAAATCAATTTGTCAAGTGAGTTAAGTTATGAAGTTGCAGTTGCATTGCTCGCAGGTCTGCTGATGATGGAGAAGACCCTCGCCGGAAAATGTCCGTTTACCGGATTTGGGACTTCATTGAACAAGCACGCAACACAAAGGTCTCGATGATGAAGTTGGCTGAGATCAGAGAGACGGACAGAGATGGCGGTGTCAGGCCTGGCTCTGTTTCTCTGTGGCAGCGGAAGATGCTGAGCTTGTACAAGCAAGAAAGCTCCTTGTCATTTCTCAATGTTCGGAAGCTGACCATGGTCACTGATTCTTCCCACCACAGCACGAAAGATTGGCTTGTGAGTCTTTTTTACAACAGTTCTGCCAATTGTTTTGCCCATGCCACTGCTCAATTTGTGAACTCGGCCAAAATCCTTCGCCCGGGACAATATGACCTTATGCCGGAAGTCGAACGTTTGGCGGCACGTCGAGAAATTGAGAGACTTTCGACCCTGAAGTTTTTCCAGGCTGTCAGCAGTCAGTGCTTCAAAATCGCCGGGTTGCAAATAACCGATTTCCAGCCGGACTCTCAGCTGCTGTCCATGTTGGCCCCATTGAACCCGGGAGACCAAGCAACTTTTCGTGGTGCAGAATGGGAAGTCATCCGTACAGAGGATCCAGCCACAGTGCACAGTATGAGTTTTGACGCACAGTCTGCAGACATGATTCCGATGTTGCACATATTGATGGATCAAGGCAGCATCGGGTGTGCCGCCAACGCATTTTCCTTGGACCAGAACTTGCTCGTACATTACAGTTACGACAAAATCCATCGCCTGCATAGGGATATCAAGGGGCCGCTCAGAGGACAACTCCACAAAAATGTCCTCCTAACGACGTTCATGTGGACCCTGAACTACAAGCCCTTCGGCTCTGGCGGCTTCTTTGCAGAGAAACAGGACGCACTCGAAAGTTTTCTGCAGTCCAACAACGAGGCCAGGCTTTTCCAATTCTCAATATTGTACAATTCATATAATAATATAGTCAGTATTTGTTTAACCAATACAATTCTACTTGTACCTCAGCCAGGAAAGCGAAATCTTCGACAAGTACAAGACTCGCATTGCTTTCGAGTTTAATATGAGGGGAGCCTCAGACCACGATGTCTGGACCGCGCTTCCGGAAAAAATGAGATCCTGGAAAGTCAAGGGGGGATGCACGAAACCGTCTCGGTGGTTTTCGTGGAATGAGGCTGCTGCGGAAAATCTGTCCGAGTTTACGGCCTCCCGAATGGTTTTGGAGTGGTACCTTCGTTCCGAGCAAGGTCCGGATGACATCAACCAACCTCAATTGTGTTTCAAAGAAGCTAAAGGACTGAAACTGGCCTATCTGGGCCATTCATGGGTGACTTGGGAGAACGCACACATTATTGCACGGCTGCAGGAGCCTTGCTGGGACTACTACAGTGCACAACTCCACGAGATCAAAACTGTCGAGGACGCTTTGACCGAGACACAGGTCATGAGCACTAGCTGGAACCAGCACTGGAGTTTGAGAGGAATTGCGGCAATCATGGTTTCCGAAGAGACTTGGGATGATTTGCTGTTTTGGGTCCAGGAGTCTGAAACATTCATAACGAAAGTCATGGATTATGGCTTGGAGATGCTGGCGAATCGGTGTGCAACATTTTCCAAGTATGGCTCCCCTCCGGAGTGTTACACCCAAGTGCTGAGTGGTCCTTCTCCCCATGCCATCAATGCCATGAAACTGATGAAGACAGATTGGCTTTGCTTGCAAAGCCTGGAATGCAGTGGCGCGCCTAAGGCTCGCATGCTGAGTGCAGATCTCAGGTTGACTTTTGATCCTTGCATGCGCTACACTGCCCTTCAGTTTCAGTCAGTTGGCTGGCGTTTGAATTACCAAGCAGGACTAGATTTGTTGCGCTTTCTCACAGCCACATTTCCGGACAGCAAGATCGTCGAGGATTGTCACCAACTCTTACGAACAGCCACAGGTCCGAAAGCACACCAAAAACTCACGGGGACATGTATCCAGCAGCTGCTGACCAACTCCGACATATTGGAGTGTCGGGGCATGGCTCACCCTGCCAAGTTGAGCAGAGAGAAGTTCCTGAGGTACTGGCACAAGGCCAAGGATGATTTCAGAGCCAATCCAGAATTTGTTGCCGCACATCACAAGCTCCCCAAGGAAATGTCGAAAGTCCTAGCAACCAAAACGTGGGACACCATTTCTGAACAACAATTGATTGTTTCTGCAGCATCATGGTCCTTCCTGCGCTACTATTCGCAGAACAACTTGAGCACGCAGAACGTGAAATTGAAGGCCTGGGGTGAATCAGCAAAGTAGCGGTCTGTGATTGAATAGCTCTGTTCTAAGAACAACATGTTCCTGAGGACGGCTTGTGGGCTGTGTTTGCCCAGTTTGGGCAAATCATTACTTTGCGCAATGTGGAAGAGACCTACATTGTTCTGGGATCCTTCAAATGGGCAGTGTTGGCATGGCGGTTGTCCGAAGTTCATGAGGGCGGCAGGTGCTCGGGCTGGCAGTTGCAAGTGGAGGCCGGTTGCTCATGGCAGTTCCTTCACAACCCTGAGGAATGGGAAGCATGTGAAGCCACTCCGAAATTGTCAACACAGGCAGGACTCTATTTCAAAGCCACGTGTGGTTGGGAACCACTTGTGCAAAACACTTTGCGCTCCGGGCACAAAAGGACCTTTGCGGAGTTGACATTGATGGCGGACTACTTGAATGTGACACAACCCCACAAGAATTCCAAGAAGGAGTTGTTGAAACAGTGTCAGGAGTGTTTCGGAGAAGAGTTTGCAGAAGCTTGCCGTGAAGCTGCAGAGTCAGACACTCAGAAGGCTCCTGATGCAGATATGCCTGATGGTTTTCTATCAGCATTGTTGGACAACATGGAGCCCTCAGATAAACAGGATTTCCAGGACTTGGAGAAAGCCCTGATGCGACAGGAACAGCAGGCCGAGCAACAACGTTGGCAAAACATGTGGGATGAGAAGGTTGCAGAACAAAAGGCACCCTGGCAAGACCTTCCAGTGAGTTTCTGAGCTAGGCTTAGACTCAATTGTTGTGATTCAAATGTGACTCAATTGTGACTCAATTGTGATTCGATTGCAGGCCAAAAGAGCGAGGAGAGCTGTGGCAAAAGCCAAAGCAAAGTCAAAACCGTGTGCCAAAGCAAAATGCAAAGGCAAGGGCAAAGGAAAAGGCAAAGGCCGTGGAAAAGGCAATGGGTTTGGAAGAGGCACAGCTTTGGGCTTGCAAGGGCTGGCTCGCAGGCAAGCAGCGTCACGAAAACGCAAGGAGCAGGTGCTCGAACAAATGCCCGGACCAGCAGTGGAAGAAGATCCAGATATCTCTGAACTCAAAGAGGAGTTGGAAAGCCAGCTGTTGGACATGAATGTCATGGACGATCGAACAACTCCTGATTCATTGCCGGCAGAGCCTTGTGTCCATGCTCCCAGTCCAAGAGAGCCCGCCCCCTCACCGGAGCCTTGCGCCCATCCTCCCAGTCCACACACTGGTGAAGGAGAGCCCGCCCCCCCGGCGGAGGAGCCCTGTGTCGATGCTTCCCGTCCACACTCTGTGCTTGGTGGTGCCGGGGTCGCACACGAGGAAACAAAAGTGCAAGCACAGCCATCCAATGGGACCTTGCCGGATCCAATATCCGGGCCAAGGGACAGTGGAATGGCACAGGCCTCGTCCTCGAGCGGATCAGCCCCTGAGCAGGTCCTTGATGATGCTGCACATCGTGGCCAGGCATCGCAACGTGCTCCGCGCGAGCATGGTCCACACTTGAATAACACTCCCGACTTCCTGTCGGAGTTGGATCCACCCGAAGACTTCAAGTTGCGTCTCAGCTTCAACGATCATCGCTTCAAAGCCGAGATCATGACAAAACAGTATGTGTCAAGTGAGGGGAAAAAGTCTTGCAGCAAAAGCTTTGCTAACGACAGATCAGACTGGAAGCAAGCACTGGCTCAAGTGCATCGCTGGGCGTGGACAGAGTGGGAGAAGGCCAAACCTGAAAGGCAACTGCCGCCTCATTGTCAGCCTGGCACTATCCCTGAGGCTGTCCTGGAACGCCTTGCCCCGATTATCGACGCAATGCCTCCGCCCACAAAGTATGCCAAGTAGCCTCTTCAGTTTTTTTTGGTGATAAACACATCACAGGGGAAAACATGTCAGCAGGTTGCAGATTTCTGTCAATGTCATGTATGCAAGTATCGTGTTCTTAGCTTCAAGTCTTCGGTCGATTCAAGAAGTCACAGGGAGTGAGTTCATCCAGCCGAGTCCAATGTGTGTGAATCTGCTCCTGCTGTCATAGCGGCAACATGTTCGATTCACAATTTTGGCTTCAGCTTGTGCGCAGTTGCTGTTCATTCTGTGATTGAGTCTTTACAGTTACGTTGCAATTACAGTTGCTGAATGCCTGAAGTGTGCAATTGAAGATGACATGACATGAATCATGAAGTCTCACCATAGTTATGCTGCAGATTGCTCGGGGAGAAAGCGATCAGCAAAAACAAGCCTTCCTGACATTGTGTCCTGTTAGTTTGTGGAATGTGCTTGATATGCCAGGCAAGCATTGAATCCATTTGTTGCTCAAGTTGGACCAGAGGTATGGTTTAAAGTTATGTGGGACAACAAATCAATGTATTGATGTCAGTGAATCACCAACATGTCCAATTTCCAGTGGCCGTGCCAGCATGTGCTGGGATCATCGCTGGTCTTCAGTGGTAGTGCTGGGCCTGTGAAGCCAGCACGCAAGAAATGCAAAAGGAAAAAGAATGCTGCAGAGTCATTTGAGTTGGGAGGTAGATCAGTGGAGCGCCCGTGTACTCTTCCTGCCTTGAATTTTACCGATACAGTTACAGGAACTGATGAAATTGATGATCGGTTTGACACTTGGGTAGAGGACGTCTTCGAGCAAACATCGCGATTGCAATGTTCGCATTTCCTTCCGTTTGCTTCCTTGTCTTTCTCCCCAAGGCCGGAGTCTGTTCAAAGTGTTATGGGTCACAGATTTTGTTATAATTTGAATTTTTCATTAATTAATGTAATACTACATAAACTTATCATCATCCTCAATTGATCTTGCTGGCCAGGTCCACAGAGCCTTGGTGTCACAGGCTCATGGTTGCAAGGATTTTGGTGCAAAATTTCTTGCGCTACGACCAGGACTTCAATGTGGGCAGAGTGGCCATGAAATGGCATGGGCTGATTGGATTGGCTTATCCCGCATTGAAGAACCGAACCATCGAGTGTCAGCTGATGTGCATCATTAGCCGTAGCTATGACAACAGAGCCAAGATTGAAGCAGCTTCAATCGATGTGGGACCCCATCAATGTGCGGGGTTGCTGCAATACATTGAATACTATGCAGGGAGCGCCAAACTTTCGAAGAAATTGATCGAATCCGGTCTCCGTGGGTGCAGCTTTGACATACTCTACAATGACGAACACAACATGTTGCTAGCGAAAGGGTTGCGTTTGTTTCTGGATGCAGCCACAGCGTGTGAGAAGAAGGCTTTGCATTGGTGGGGCACTCCGTGCTCTTCTTTTGTCATTATGTGCTCATTTCGTTCCCAACGTGCTGAAAGCAACGGCTGGGAAGGCGCATGGACTGAGCGGGACTTTGTATTGCAGGGAAATTGTCAGGCCCTTGTTTGCTCACTTGGGATTTTCCTGGGATGGGCATGTGAGTGCTGCCCTGTGGTGGAACAGCCCCTCAGCTCCTGTATGCCGCACCTCGAGTGTGTCAAAACAGTTCTATCCTTTTGTGGCTTCGAAAAGACTTGCACCTACATGGGTGCCTTTAACGGAAAGTCAGTGAAGCCCTTGCAACTGTGGCATTTGCCTGGGTTTCATTTTGAGAACCTGGCCAGGCCCAAACCAGATCATAATGCTTTCATTGGTCTGGTAAACCGAGGCGAAGACGGCCGTTTCACCGGTGTGCCAGCAGATGTACAGGCTAGTGGGGAATACACTTCGATGTTCGGGGAAGCAGTTGCGCAGATTGTCCGGAATCTATTGTGACGATCCGCTTCGTCAGCCAAAATACGTTTCATAGCTTACTGAGCTGCATGCTTTTTATTATTCAAGCCAATCTGCTGTGACTGGTTTTTGGGGTGTGAATGCTGTGACACAACAGCAACAGCAGGCCATGCAGCAACACAGGTAAAACAGTGCGATGACTGATGAGAAGGTTGCATAACAATTGAGACACAAGTCTGATTTGCTTGCAGCCTTATGTCGATGTGGCTGTCTCAGTGAACACACTTGGAGGAACAGAATTGATATGGCTCTTTCAGTGAATGAGTATGCGCCGGCAAATCAGGGCCTTGGACGTCGTTCTTGCCTTCTTTGCCCCACTTGAGGAGGATTCCTCAAGATTTCCTCAATTCGAATCGTCAACCTTGCCAAGCAATGCCATGCTGACTCAAGATTTCCTCAACCTTGCAGCAACCTGTTTAAGTTGACAGGTTGTTCTGAGCAGTGTGAGGAAACAATAGATGCCATCCACTGTGACCTTGCCCGATGTGCCCATGTCGGTGCAAGGGGTCAGTGGCATGGCACAAGTGAACACACTTGAGGAACAATTTCTTGTTGACAATTTGGGAGTCACACCTTTGCAGCTTCTGCCGGCTCTTGCACAGACGTCCTCAGCCTTGCGAAAACCTGTTGGTGTTGCCGGGCTCTCACCCGAAGAGCCATCAAGTTTCCTTGCTTGGGGACACAAAGGCCAGCCATCTAGTGTGACCTTGCCCGACGTGCCAATGTCGGTGCAAGGAGTCACTGGAATGGCACAGCTTCCGGTTGCTCTGTTCACACACCGGCTTGGACAGAAATAATACTACATTTTTTTCATGGTTTTCTCAACAATTTTCAGTGTCTGCAAATCTCCAGTTACATTAATTCTGGACAAACCTACCGTGTCGTAACGTATCCAATAAGTCTTTGTTCAGGTTGACTTCTGATTTTGATAACTTTGGTTTTTGCCAAGCCCACTGATCCAGCCCCCG
>CAJNDT010000602.1:617443-812963 GCA_905221615.1 Symbiodinium sp. CCMP2592
GGGAAGGCATGCAAATTACCACAACTAATACTATTTATTACTACTACTACTGCTACTACTATTACTACTACTAATACTACTACTATTACCACAGACCCAGACCATTTGATTGAGTTTGAGCTTTGCCGAAGCGGGTTAAGAGTTGGTTTTATTCGGACTTGCGCTTTGGGGCAAGGGTCCCTGGCGGTTTAGCGGTGAATGGGGTTCAGGGAATCTACATTTGCAAGACAAGAGATCTACTGCATTTACGCACTTAGCAGGCTGGGGCTGCTCTAGACAAGTACAAGTAGTAGTAGTAGTAGTAGTAGTAGTAGTAGTAGTAGTAGTTGTTGTTGTAGTCGTAGTAGTCGTAGTAGTCGTAGTAGTCGTAGTAGAAGTAGTAGTAGTAGTAGTAGTAGTAGTAGTAGTAGTAGCATCAGTAGTATCAGTAGTAGCAGTAGTAGCAGTAGTAGTAGTAGTAGTTGTTGTTGTAGTTGTAGCAGCAGTACTGGCAGCAGCGCCAGCTTCAGATGCTTCAGCCTTCAGCAGCTAAAGCAGAAGCGGTACACCTGACCATGATGACGACTCCTCTTAACTATAATTATTATTGCAACTGTAAGATTACCTTCGACTCACCAGGCTCAACAAGCATCTAAACTTCAAAAGCCCTACTTCCCAACCCGACACCCTAATTGGCCTTTTAAACCTAAGCTACCCGAAACCCGATCCAAAGGCCAGCCCTTGTAAACTCCGGTCCTTTCCGGAGCCGAAGACAAACCCTACAAAACCCCTTTGAGGAGCTAAAATCGTTTAAGGAACCCTACAAAACCCCTATGAAACCCTTTCAGGAGCCTTTCTGAATCCTTTCAGGAAACCAAAGACGCCCTCAGCCCTCAAAGAGCAGCAAACCGAACCCTAAGGCCGAAAGCCCAAAACGGAACCCTACATCCCAAAAATTCCAAAACCCGAAAAGGAAGACCATGATCGGCCCATGTGCAGCAGCGCTTCGGGCGATTCATGGTCCCGGTGACGTGTTCCGCGCCCTCCAGGCTCAAAGACCTCCCGCAAGCTCCAAAGAGAAAGGTTTAGGGTTTAGGCCGCTTAGGGTTTGGGTTTAGGGTTAAGAGGTGTAGGCAAGGACTTGCGAGTGAACATGTCCGACGGTGCCGTGTGACGCATCGTTTGGGGCTTGGGGCGTTTAGGGTTGAGGGTTTCGGGTGATCTATAAGAAAGGGGCCTGAGTGATTGGAAGCGGGTTCCAATGTAAACGGCTCCTTTAACGTTTCTGTCTGGGTTCTACTATTCCTATGGGGGCGTCTGAAGGATTTGGCACGGGGCCTTAATGGCCTGAATGATTAGAACAAAGCTTTTGGGCATGGTCCTCTATGATTTCAATAGGAAGTAGAAGGGAATACTAGAATCGATGACTCCGACCCCTATGTCAAATGGCTCAAGGTTCCTATCAAGTTTTACGGGCTTACTTGGAGGCTCATGGGACGTAGTAACTACGGTTATACATAAGCTAACTACACCTATATGTACTTATACCCCCAAGTAGGGTACTTATAACTGACCTTACTAAGTCCCATGATCCTCCAAGTACACGGGTGACTATAGGACCTGCTTGGAGGATCGTGGGACTTAGTAAGTAAGGTTGTAAGTACCTTAATTGGGGTTATAAGTATAGTTACCTTACTTATAACCCCACTTACTAACTCCCATGATGCTCTAAGTAGGGTTTCGGAGCCAGAGTCCCATGGTTTAGGAGCTTATCGTTTTAATTCTAAGGCCTCCAAAAGAGGTTACTGGAAGGTCTTCCATAAGATGCTGTGAGACATCTGAACGGTTGAGCCGCTATAACGGCGTTTCCAAAAATAGGGATCCTAGTATAGTACCCTAAATACTAGGATCCTTATTTTGAGGACCCGAAAATAGGGTACCCCTAGTTTTCGGAAACTCCCATAAGAATACTGAAAAAGAGGGTTCGGGGACCTTTTCCCGGGGGACAGGGCCCACAAATCGACCTCATCACGTCATGCCGTACGCCCTCCTTGCAGGTGGCCGTTAGCCTGGACGCCACTGCGATGAACCGTGATTGCCTTCATAATTCGAATAGGGTTGGGGGTATATATTATACTATGATTATAATAGGAACCCCCAAACCCTATCCTAATTATGAAGGCCCCGATTTGGATCTTCATTGATAAGCATAAGGTGTTTATGGGGCTATCTTTTTACCAGGGTTCTTCTTGCAGGCTCTGCCTGTGTCCTTTCACCCGTTTGGATTTGAAGTGGTGTTGTTTAGGATTTGGGGTTCAAGCATCGCCGATGGCCAGAACTGACGCAAGTATCCAACAGGTCATGCTCATCAATCGCAGGCGGCAGACACATTTACACCGTGAAGTCAACACCAGACCACGACCATATAAGCCCACGAGAAGCAGCTGCAGCAGCCAGCAGCAGAAGAGGTCGAGAAGAAGCGGCAGCAGCAGCAGCAGCAGCAGCAGGACCAGGAGGTGGAGGTGGAGGTGGAGGTGGTGGCAGAGGCGGCGGTGGTCGTACTCGCAGTAGTAGTAGTCGTCGTCGTAGCAGGAGTAGAGTAGTAGTAGTAGTAGTAGTAGTAGTAGTAGTAGTAGTAGTAGTAGTAGTAGTAGCAGTCGTGGTAGTAGTTAGTAGTAGTAGCAGTTAGTAGTAGTAGTAGTAGTAGTAGTAGTAGTAGTAGTAGTAGTAGTAGTAGTAGTAGTAGTAGTAGCAGTAGTAGTAGTAGTAGTAGTAGTAGTAGTAGTAGTAGTAGTAGTAGTAGTAGTAGTAGTAGTAGTAGTAGTAGTAGTAGTAGTAGTAGTAGTAGTCTAGTAGTAGTAGTAGTAGTAGTAGTAGTAGTAGTAGTAGTAGTAGTAGTAGTAGTAGTAGTAGTAGTAGTAGTAGTAGTAGTAGTAGTAGTTGTCGTAGTAGTAGTAGTAGTAGTAGTAGTAGTAGTAGTAGTAGTAGTAGTAGTAGTAGTAGTAGTAGTAGTAGTAGTAGTAGTAGTAGTAGTAGTAGTAGTAGTAGAGGTAGTAGTAGTAGTAGTAGTAGTAGTAGTAGTAGTAGTAGTAGTAGTAGTAGTAGTAGTAGTAGTAGTAGTAGTAGTAGTAGTAGTAGTAGTAGTAGCAGTGGTCGAAGAAGCAGTAGCAGTAGCAGTAGCAGCCGGAGTGGTAGTAGTAGTGGTAGTAGTATAGCTAGTTGTAGCAGTAGTAGTATAGTAGTAGAGTAGTAGTAGTAGTAGTAGTAGTAGTAGTAGTAGTAGTAGTAGTAGTAGTAGTAGTAGTAGTAGTAGTAGTAGTAGTAGTAGTAGTAGTAGTAGTGGTAGTGGTAGTGGTAGTGGTAGTTGTTGTTGTTGTTTGCGAAGTGGTAGTCGTCGTAGAAGCAGCAGCAGGAACAGGAGCAGTAGTAGTGGTTGTGGGAAGTGTGGGAGTAATGGGAGGAGGAGGAGGAGGAGGAGGAGGAGGAGGAGGAGGAGGACGAGGACGAGGACGAGCAGGGAGGAGGAGGAGCAGGAGCAGGAGCACGACTAAGAGAACGGGAGGAGTATAGCAGGAGGAATATGAGCAGGAGGAGGGCAGCGGTAGCAGTAGCTGCAGCTGAGTGGCAGGAGCAGTGGGAATTAGTAGTACTTGTAGGAGTAGCGCCAATAGCTGGTAATCTGAAACGAACTGTATCCACTCACATGGTCCGCTGGGACTTCGGCGCCAGCACGGGTGGACTGCCGCCGCCACGGCCCGTGCCACTGAGAGCAGCAAGGACTCGCGACAGCTGGCTGTACTCCTCCTGGCGGCAACTCAGTGCATCCGTGTGGGATCGTGTGGGGCTTGAAGCAAGCTGAAGTTTCGCGGAGCTCTGCTGTCAAGTGCTGCGCAATGTAACTTCTTTTGTTGCAGCTTCTGCGGGTCTAGGAGCCTGTGACGCAAATGGCGCAAATGACCCCAACTGGGTTTAGCCCACTTGGGGTCCTACACGTACTCTGGCTGAAGAGATGGGGCGATGGCGAGCTGAGCTCTCATGCATGTGAGATCCACTCCTTACACTGTAAAGTAGCGAGATTGCCCCAGCTCACTCTATGAACAATCGCCAACGACTCTGGTGCATGTGCAGGACACGTCTCTGCCCAACACGTCGCTGCTTTGTCACCAGGAGGTCTCGATTCGAATTAGGCACAGTCTAAGATGACGAATTCCTGGAGATCAACACCCTCTGCAACACCAGACCCTTTAAATTCCACCCTAACAGCAGGGTCCCCAAGAGTGACGCCCGACGCAAAGGAACTCATCATAAGCTGCGGCAGTAGCACTTAGCTACTACCCGGCTGCGCTGCAAGTTCTACGCTCTTGGTGGTTGGAGGTTTCGGTTTAAAAGGCCTTTGGTTACAGGGGCCCGGCTTGATAGGAATTTGGGATTTGGGATACTGGGAGCGCTCATTGGATGCTTTTCCGCCGAGAATTGGCGAGCATCCGATCTATCGCCTAAAAGGCGCTCAGGCTCTCTGTCAAGACCGAGATGCACCGAAGCACATGTACACATACCATGGGCTCATGTAATACATGGGTCTAAACCCTGACGCCTCAAAACGGATGGGCTCTTAGGATGCCTTGCAACGGTGCATAGGCCATCGTCGGATCCACTTGCGGGCCGTCCACTTGCTCGCCTGTGGAGCAGCTGACTAGAAAGACTATTCAAAAAGTCCCAAATGTTGGGGGATTCCCTGGCTGTATCTCAAGACTCTCGAACCATCAACATACACAGCATAAGATTAACTTGATTACGAAATCTCCCCTAAATCCTACTGTCGATAATTCGGCTGCAATAGTCTCGACATTTTGTATTCCAACTGACATCCTCAACAGATCACGTCTATAGAAGCCCGGAGATGCAATAATTAGTCTTACTCTAAAGGCCTCCTTATTGTATACTTATACCATAACTCTCTCCGAAACTCTGTACCAATTACTGTAGGCACTATATTACTTCATGGAGTCTCTGGAACCTGGGGAAGCCCATAGCTCGCTCAATTCAGACAATGCCGTGGTCGATCAAAGTTTGCAGCCTCGGATCAGGCTTCAGGGTGTAGGGTCAGGTTAGGGTTTAGGGTTTAAGGGTTTAGGGTTTGGGGATTGGGGATTTAGGGTCTATAGGGTTTAGAGTCAAGTAGCTCAAAGACGATTCTAGACACTGATTGCCCTTGATTAACAAACAACCCCCTTTCGCAATTTCCTTGGAGGGGAGGAGGGGCACTGATGTTAGGATGTCGTGTATACGTACACACGTAGATATAGATATAGATATACATATATATATATATATGTGTGTGTGTGTATGTATATGCACCTACTAACTAGTGATTAAATAAAACAAAAACGAATTACCCCATATCAGTGGAGGTGGCCTATTGATTACCAGGCTTATGGATTTAGGCAACCTGCGAATGAATAGAATTTTCCTGTGTCCGGACATAAGGCCCGAGCAATACGATTAGTATAATAATAATATCGGGGCCTTAATAATTCAAAGTCAACGTATTTGGCTACATACAGGAATAAATACCAGGATGAGTCCTACGGCAGTATTTGGAGTTATCTATGTCCGCCTATTAAGCAGGTCTATACTACACGCCAGTTGGGGTTTAGGTTTTGGGTTGAGTCGACATGACACCCCCATGGTGAGACCTCGCTCCAATTGCTACGGCAAGGATCAGTAAGGTCACGAGCAGGGTCATGGGAACCAGGCCGATGGCACTTCCCAGGAAGTAGTGCTGAAACTGTACCTTCAGAATTTTGTCCAGTGTCCCAGAAACTGAAACGTGTTTCTTTCTGGCTGTTGCCCTCTGGGGTTTGAGTCTTGAGGCCTTTGGGCTCAAGTTTCAGGGTGTTCGGAGTTTGGGTGTTGGGGTTAGGGAGCTTAGGGTTCAAGGTCTCAATACCCTGCTTCTGTACTGTCTCTATACTCTGTCTAATAATACAAACCCTAACTTCTATAGACTGAGTGATCTCCATGATACACCCACTATGAGAACCCTTCACAACCGCTACAATTGAACACGCCCTATCAAACCAGAAACCCTAAACCCCAAGAGCCCTAAGCCCTACTAACGGATATCGGGATCTCGCTCGCGACAAGCTGCGGCCGAAAACGCTTCAGTTGGGGGGTCTAGGATGGGTTTCGGGTTTAAGGTCTTTGCTTTTTGAGGATGCTTTCTGCATGACGAACTCGTCGTAGCCTGGCTTCTGGCAACTGCAAGCACTTCTGTCGTAGAGTGGTGGGCTCTTTTTTTGAAAGTCCCGCCCCCCCCCCCGTTCTCGCGCTGTGGAGATGAGAGCAAGATTTCGTTTGGATTTCAACTTGAGTTTCCATTTCCGAATCAGAACCTTCGGATAGCACACTAAAGCGCAGTAGATCACGACCAACTTGAAAGACATTACCAGAGAAGAACTTCAGTTTCGGATACCGTGCTTGCATCAAGAGGCAGTAGTAGCCTGTTACTTGCCGTCAAGGCGCATTGGTAAGGGCCATGGCCTGATTGAAGCTTGGCGCAAGATAGAAGCCTTAGCCAGTGTCCGATAAGGATCTGCAACTTTAACTTCGAGTTCGATTTAGGCTTAGGGTGTAGGGTCTGCGCAAAAGGCGCAGCTCCACGGATAGATGATTTCGAGATCCTGCCCAGTGGACTTTCTTAAAAAGACTCTGCATGCGAGTGCTCTCCCTCCCCCGAGCAATTCGAATAGGGTTTCGGCACATACTGTAGCATAATGACGACAAGGAGCCTGAGGGAATGCTGTTGAATTTAGTTAGGCCCTACATTAAAATTTGTTGCCTAGGATATCATCGGGACCTTCTGGGGCTCCCGGCAAAGACGGAGCATCGCAACCGTGCGCACAGGAGCAATCTCCAAGCGCATGAGAACACGATCCACCCACCTTTAGGGTTCGGGGTCTCAGGTTTCAGGAGCCACCCACCTGAGAATCCGCGCTTTTTTTACTTCCTTGAAGCACAAGCCGCCTTTTCCGACCTTACGAAGAGGAGTCACTTAGGTCTAGCTGCTTGGCCGAGCTTGCGGATTTTCGACAAGCTGCATGCGAGCAGAAGTTGAGGGGTCAAGGTGAGAAGTATTGATCTAGGGACCTTTACAAGTGGACCCGGACATTGTGGCCTAGATCATACTCAAATTCTAGCTGGACATAGCTGGACAATTTCGGAGATACTCTTCCTAAACCTAAACCCGAAACCCTAAAACCGTAAACCAGCCCTAACACCCGAAACCAACCCTACACCTTCAACCCCAACACCCAAAACCCTAAACCCCAGCCCCAAAACCCCAAACCCCAAAACCCCAAACCCTAAAACCCCAAACCCTAAAACCCTAAACCCCTAAAACCCTAAACCCCAAACCCTAAACCCCGAAACCCCAAAACCCTAAAACCCCAAACCCTAAAACCCTAAACCCCAAAACCCCAAAACCCCAAACCCCTAAACCCCCAAAACCCCAAAACCCTCAAACCCCAAACCCTAAAACCCTAAACCCCAAAACCCCAAACTACCCTAAAACCCCAAACCGCTAAAACCCCAAAACCTCGAAGTACCCAGACACTCCATAGTAGCTCCTTTTTGGGATTGCCTTATAGGATTCTATATATGAACCCCCAAAAGGAACTACTTTGGAGCCTTAGGGCAGCTCCCAGCCTGATCTTCAACGTGTCCAAGGTTGCGCCGCCGCTCAGCGCACGTGTCACCCAAAAACCGGCCGACACGCTCCTAGCTTGCACAAACTAGGGTATTTACGTGTAGGGTTTTGGGAATAAGGGCTTTGGGGTTGTAGGAATTAGGGCTTAGGGCTTAGGGGTTGTAGGAATTGGGGCTTCAGGGGTTGTAGGAATGAGGGCTTTCAGGGGAGCAAAAAGACATTCTGCTGTTGCACCCTCTCTTCCTGCTGCCCGGTTAAGGTTAGGAGTCGGCTTGCCCCGTTGGCTTGCATAAAAGGTCTGGGTTTAGGCTGCAATAGCGCTTTCAGTGTTCAGGGCTTGGAGCTTTTAGGGTTTCAAGGGGTGAACCGTCATAATTCTGCTGCTTCTGAATGGTCACCTTCACATAAAAAAGGAAAACGCACCGATGTGCTCTGCAGGCCAGGGTCGTGATGCTTCCACAGTAGGCCAGTAAGGCGCCGATGGCACGGCCGTAAGAGAAGACTGCAGCAATGACAAAGACGATGCCAGGAATGTGCAGAAGCTCCCCGGCTGAGAAAAGCACGACATAAGCCAACCAACCTGCATTGCCAGCTTTTAGGTAGGAAGTCTCATGACATCTCTGACATCTGCTTGCAATGCTGCAGCAAGACTATCGGGCTGAGATCCCTTCATGGCCTAGCGGTCCTGCGTCTTCCATTACGCGAAGGATCTGCTCACGGTGCAACAGCTTCGTTGCACCTGCATGCGAGGTGCATGTCGTCGTCGAGCTGGACACCATGCAGCCCTCCAACCATCAACATTAATACTGCAATGCTCTCCGGTTGACCGCCACCCGCACCGACACCACCGCCCTCATCATCATCCTCATCGTCCGCGTCATCCTCATCATCATGCCCCTCTGCAGGCACCCGGTGGCAGCACGTCCCAGGACCAGCATAATCATACTGTTCATGTCCTCATACAACACCTGATCCGCCGTCGTTCTACAAACTGCGAAACTGCGACTATCGATACACAAATTTGCTCGGATGGCCTGACAGCTTCGCAACCACGAAGAGTGTGGCAAGCAGGACGATGGCAACGACAAGTCGAAAACGTCCTGCGCTGAGCTTGCGATTCGGCTTCCCACGAGTCCGCAATGAAACACAACCTTGGCCTGATTCGGAGTGGACTGCACAAAGTTTTTACGGCTTTGTGAGCATAGACATTTAAGCTACATTCTTCAACCACCCCAGAATGAGGAACAGCAGTACTGACAGTACATGTTACTGACCGGCTGCAGCGGCACCTACAGTAGGTAGTTGGAGAACCGCTCCATGAATGCGCAGTCGCTGCGGCACACCTGCACATACGAGGACCTCTGAAACGCAAAGTACTGTATGCAGCAGCAGAAGCAGGACACAAAATGTCTTAGATGGCCTTAGACTCATCTTCGCATAGACGCAAGCTCAGTCTTGACATGAACAGCTCCCGCATGCTCCTGCTACCAAAACCTAGCAGCATTCCCTTCAGCTGGCAATAGTCGCCTTTTGCAAACGCTCCGCGTCATCATCGTATGCGATGTCCCTCCACATGTACCGGATCGGCAAAAGGAACTGTTCAACAACAAATTCGTCGCGCAATCACAGGATGGTGCAGAAATCTGCTGAATTCCCAAGATCACGTGTTGCAGCTACAGCTAAAGCATGCATGGCTCCTCTTGTCGGGTTCCTCGGCGGGCTGTGGTCCCTCCTGCTGTCGATGCTGTCCGGACCCTCGCAGTCCGTCACCGAGGATGATGCCAGGGTGGACAGCTCGATGTCCGTGCCTCGCAACCAGAGTGTTTCATTGCAATCCGGCTCGGCTTCCTCCTCCTGCTAAGGATAAATTCTGGAACGACGTCTCCGAAGGGTTGAGAAGCAGCTCACTCTGTGAACCCCATTTCCAGAACCATCAACCACTTCACCCTCCGTGAACCCGTAGCTCAGTATTCACACACCCCTGGCCCCGAAGTTGCGAGACTTCAAACTCCCACTACAAGGGTCATAAATCATCACTGCCAGGACTCCATACTTGGAGCTACCGAAAACCTGCTGTTGCGTGGGGTCATCACAGACTAGATTCTTGTCCGATAATGAAACCCTGCCCCTCACCAGCCTGCAACTTAAACACCAGAATGTTCCTTGAAATAGTTTTAGTGTTGGGGGTTAGTTTTCGCATCCTTCTGAACCCTTTCTTGGGCAGGCCGCAAGCCATGCAGTCCCCAGGCCCCATCCTGTTGCCCTCGAAGGATGCCCCCGCTGCTATTCCCTAGTTGAAATCTCCTCTTGGTATTGTGAGACTCCTCTTCGGGCGCTTTCCGGCCCGAATGTTTTCCGGGAGTGTGCTTTTCATATTAGGTGGGGGTTTAGTAATCGGAAAAGGACATTAAATATGACCTACGGTCTGGTAGTTTAATGCACGGGGTCTACAAGTTCTTGTGGAGTCAGCTAGGTTATAAGGGCAAACTCCACTCCCAAAGCTTGCCTGCCTGAGTCTGGCATAGCATCGACGCAGGAATTTGCAGCCTCGACCTGCCCCAGCGTCTGCGCGGCCTATCTGTATTTGCCTTTGTTTTGGAGTGAGAGGCGCGGGGGTGTGAAGGTGGGCACGAAGGGTTTTGAGTTCCGGGCCTAAGGCGGGTGTGTGTGTGTAAACAAATAACAAGTATGACTACAGATACATATATACATATATAAGATGTATATGACTATGTGTGTGCGTGTAAAAAAGAACAACGCAAACAACAAACGCTCATGTCTGCGCAATTCATTTCTATGTGTATATATATATATATGTATACAAACATCTATATATGTACTAGAGGGTTGTGGGAAAAAGGGAAAAGAGGGTTTAGGGTGCACATACATCAGGCTACGTAAGGTTTAGGGTTCAAGTGTGCGTTCAGGGTTTGGGTTTCGGGGGCTTACGCTATAGTGAAGACTATGGGGTTCAGGGTACAGGGCATCCGGTCGTTCTTGGGTGCCCGCAACCCTAAACCCGAAACTCTGAGGCAAACGACAAAAGGGGTTCGGTACGGGGCTGCTGGCACAAGGGCTTTGGGCTACAGGTTGCATCGCGCCTGGCGCTAATGAGTATGTTCATGCAGGGACCTTAACAAGAAGATCATATTCAGTACCCCCGAAGGAACAATATTACTTATGTACTTATTATAGACGCGTGTATATTGTCCGAGTAGCAAGGATGTGTTCTGGCAGTTATGGATTTAGCGTCCTCTTCCCTAAGCCGTATTCTAGGGGAGTAGAAGCCGAAAGTGAAAACAGGGGAGGCTACATCCTAAGTGTGTGTGTATGTGTGCGTGCGTGCCACTCCTGGCTTGGGACAACATAGGGGCATTCATTAGACAAGGGCCTTGAATAAGGCTGTTGGGCGTTGCACAAGGACTACCGGGGGATATTGTTGCTGGTTTTTCCGACCCACCCTATAGTTACTGGTACCTCAATCTTGGAAAACCTCGGGCATTTACACCGTCGAGGGGTTGTTAAAACCAGGGCCCCTAACATATGATCTAAGATGCTTTAAGATGCAACATGGCCGGGCCTTCCCATAGATCGAAGGTCCCTTGCACACGATTTGGCGCATGGGACCGGTCATTCACACGTCAGAGCCGCACATGCTGCGGCTGGGAAGGCGGGCGCTTTGTATGCAGTTGACCGATTGGCATCCCCAACAGCAGCAAGCTATGACTTCCATGTGCCGTATTCGCAAATTGTAAACGAGCAGCCGGGTGCCCGAAAATCGTGGCCCCACTCGGACACGCAGTGAGCCTGCAAGCAGAAACATTGCAAGGAGCTTGCAGTTGCGCATTCTTTGCATGGTCCTCGCCATGCACACATCGCAATACTGGCGGCAGCTTGAGTCATGCTCATTTACATAGCAGCCTTGACAACTAGGAACTAGTAAGTACTTATCAATAATATCACCTCACAGTCTGTATATACTAGAGTCACTAGAGTATGACAAAGACTTGGTAGCCTCAGGAGATTGAAGCAGGAATGGCCTCGTCAATTGCCAGCACGCTGATGCGCCCAAGCTGGCCGAGCGTCCTCTTTTCCGCCTAGGTCACGATCTCGAGTTCAATGGTCGCTGCAAGCTTTCTTTGCTGCGTGGCACTCATGGATGCTTTCAGCCTGCCCGGACAAGCCGTCAACTTGAAACATCCTGCAAATCTGCGCGTGACAAAAGGTTTTTGAGCATATTATACTATAAGTATGTATGTATATATATATATATATATATATATATGTGTGTGTGTGTGTGTGCGCGTGTCTACTCTTTTCTTTGCGAAGGGCATACTATTAAAGTTACTGTTACTATTACTCAACAGAAGTCCGGTGGCCTCCTTGACCGCGCGCTCGGGCGACATGAAGATCAATGCCGCCTTGCAAGGCTACGCCCCGAAGCCGTGGCTTGAGAGACTGACACAGTGGCCTCTATAGCTACCCATAGGCCCCGTAGTAGTTCCTGTTTGGGATTACCTTATAGGATTCTACATATGAACCCCCAAAAGGAACTACTATGGGGTTTCTGGCAAGTAAGCACAGAAGCATCCCCTGTTGGACCCCCCAAAAAGTCCCCTATGAATTTTTCAAGTCTTATCGTGCACGATATCAGGAAACCCAAGTCTATAGGTATTAAGGGCCCCTACTGCTGGCTGGACCGCCCTCATAATTCGGACAGTGCTTTTTCGGATGTATTAGCCTGCACCTACTTGTTCCGAACCCGATCAACACGGCTATCCTGAGCATCACACAGTGTCTGTACTTAGTCACCCTCTCAATCAACATCCTCTTGCACTCTCCTTGTTTGAAGCGCAAAAAACCTCGGAGGAACGATTACAAGACAAACCGCTGGCAAACTCATTGAAGGGGACCACCACTTTGTCCCGCCATTTCTGTCGAATCCACCTTCGCTGTTGTCACTGTTGCTGCTCTCACACTTGAAGGCGCATGCGCAACTTGTGAGTAGGGTGAGCATCGAAACTAAGCACTTGGGGTCTATAATAAGCGATTACAGCCGTAGTTACTGACTTCGAAAACTGCTAGTAACTACCCACCAACCGTCCCAAAGTCCTAAACACCCTCACAGGAGCCTCACAGTTCCCTTTAAAGGACCCAAGCCCAAGCCCTACACTCTCTATATCGCACCCGAATAGTTCCGGTATTAAGAGAAACCCCTAAATGAGCCCTCCAAGTTGGACCGAGATCCCCACGGACCTGCCCTCCGCGCACAGCAGCTACGACGTGGTCCCAGCGGCTTTCACCACCTGCCCCAAGCACTTGGGGTTCAGGGCTTAGGGCTTACAGGGCGTAGAGGGTTTGTAGGGCTTTGGGCTTGTGGGGTTTAGGGATTTAGAGCTTTGGGGGGCTGTGGAGCCAAGAAAGGAGACACCAATAGATGAGCTTCCTCGGGCTTAAAGGGTTTAATACACCGAATAACCTGAGGATAGATCTGCGTTTAGGGTTTTTAGGCTTTTGGGTTCTAGGGGTTCAATCTTTGGGGCTTTGCGAGTTTCAGGTTGCAGGGTTTGGGAGACTTGGGTCTTGTGGGGTTCATGGGCTAATTAATCGGGCCTTACGCGGGTTGAGGGTTTAGGGTTTAGGGCAGGATTTTAAGGATGTCGGCTATGGGGGGTTTACAGAAGCAACTTGACGGATCCAGGGGCACTTGCAGCCAGGGCAATCAAGGACATTAAATCCCGAGAAACCTCGAGTACTGCAGGCCCTTGCTTTCCTCAAAGCCCGTGCCCTGGTATAGGGTTTAGGGTTTAATGTAGGAACCTGATTAAGAAACCTTGGGCCTAAGGGTTCCTTTAAAGGGGTCTATGAGGGTTACTATAGGGGGTCTATAAGGGATCTAGAAAGGGTAGCATGCTGTTTTTTTTCATTTTGGCCGCTACGATGCATCTTAACACTTATTTGTGCACAGAGCTACTTGTAGTATGGTATGCTAAGACTTCGGCTCCCTGAAAGCACAGGGGTATAACCACTGTCGAAAGCTTTCTATGGTCTCGAAAGGACTCATTGTTCGCCAATCGTTGATCCCTGTCCCTGACCAAAACCGACCCCAAATCTTGCACACCACGACGCGCAAACCCCTAAACCGCATCGACCCGAAAACACAACGCCGCAAATCAAAAAGAAACCCTGGAAAAGTCTGGCCTTGTGGGGAGCACACCAGTGCAGGCACGCCGGACTCGTTCAGGCGCTTTGCCTGCGGGGCCAGACTTACCCTAGAAGGGTTATAATAGCACTTCCCGGCATACCCCTGATCTGCTTTTTTCAGACGTGTAAGGAGTTTCGGATTTCGTGCTGATGGCGTCTATGCTTAGTTTATGCTTAAGGACGGTTGCTTTAAAGAAGGGGGCCTTTAAACTGCTTGAAAATCTGGGTGAAGAGCGGACAACCAGGGTTGTACTGAAAGGATCCGGCTACCTAGCAACCGGGTTGTAAGTCAGGTTAAGTTGCTACACGTTACCATATAGGGTCAGTTTTTGCCATGGGCTTTCGATACCTTTGTCCGACCTTTATATTACACACCCTAAGCCCTAGACCGTAAACCAGACTGAAGCACTTAACCACGAGGCTCGCAGACCCGAGACCTCCAGACATCGTTGAAGATCCCAACAGAAATGCTGATAATACAGGACCCTTATTACATGTTCGGAATGTGAGGACTAGATTACCCAACCACTTCTTCAGACCCCTACATAGAGGAGGCTGAGCTGCAGCGCCTGATCGTGCATAAGCGACACCAGTGGAGAGACGACGAGGGCCACGGGTCCAAAGCCTGGCAGCTGGTCTCTGGCTTTGGATTCCTAGGCCCACGGTCTAGGGTTCCTTTAAAGGGGTCTGTAAGGGTTACTATAAGGGATCTATAATAAGGCTACTATAACAGTGTAGGAACCTGATTAAAACATCTTGGGCCTTTATTAGGGTTCCTTATATGAACCCTACTATTTTGGGGTTATAGGCCCAGGGTTTCCTAATCAGGTTCCTACATTAGATACTCTGCTAAAGCTTTCTACCAGGGATAATCATAAGTCATAAGTGGCTGCAGTATGAAGACACAAGGTCGCAGCCTTCGCCGCCGCTGCTGACATGCCACTGGCGCTCGATAAGCGCCGGCAGCGTAAAGCAGGCACTCTTACCTGGATTATCATGCTGACCAAATACGACAGACGACAGACAAAGTCAAGAGGCTCCTCGCTTCATGCCATAACCCCGCATGCCAAGCTGCCCAACCCCAAAGAGTCCCCTGGAGTGCTGAGGTCATCCCCTCAGAATCCCTTCATCTGCAGGGTGATACATATGTGTATGTCTATATATATGTACATATTATATAATATGTGTGTGTATATATATATAGACATATATGGATCTATATATATATATATATACATATATACACACACACACACGCATTTTTTGGGTTTGCTCACTCTCGAAGCCCCAAACACGTCCGAGCTGCCGCTCCCAGTGCCCGAGAGCACGAAGCAGCTGCGGCCAACGGCCCAAGCCTCAACGGCCCGGCGCCTGGGACTTCTTAAAGGGGATGTAACAGCAGCTTAGGGGTTGGGGTTTGGGGTTTGGGGGTTGCAAAGGGGATGTAAAGGCAGCTTATGTAGGAGTTGGGGTTTGGGGGTTTAAGGGTTGCAAAGGGGATGTAAAGGCAGCTAGGGGGGTGGGGCTTGGGGTTTAGGGGTTTCTTAAAGGGGATGTAAAGGGGGCTTGGGGGGGTGGGGTTTGGGGTTTAGGGAATAGAGATGTTTAGGAGGCCCGAGGGCTTGGGGTTTGGGCTTTAGGCCTTGCAACGTTTTCCGTTAGGGTCGATCTGAATGAGTCTTAAGCTCGCATGTCTGCCGAGTCTCTGGAAGGACCTGAGCTTGGGCCAGCCGAAGTGATGCCGGGCCAGCTCCTGCAGCTCATGAGACTAGGCTGGCCCTTTAAAGCCTCTGAAAAATATTCGTAAGTAGGGTCCTATTAAGCCCGATAAGGGAAAATATACAATATCCCAAAGGCCTACCTAGGAGAGGATTAGGGTCGTTTTTGAGGACCTGTTTCCAGCTGCAGTACAGTTGGAGAGCTCCAATGGAGCAGGATTAAGGGGTTTAGGGTTTAGGGATTTCTGTCTCAAGGATTTTGCCGAGTGTTTCAAAGGGCTGTTAGTAAGGGAGCTCATAAGAGGGCTAGGGTTTACGGTTTAGGGTTTAAGGTTTTGGGATTTGTGTCTAAACGATTTTGTCGCGTGTTTCAAAGGGCTACTAGTAAGGGAACTCATAAGAGCGCTAGAAGTTTAGGGTTTGGGGATTTGTGTTTAAAGTTTAAAGGCTTTTGTCGGTTGCTTCAAAGGGCCACTATTAAGGCTGACTTGCACGGTTTCTATACAGGTTGCTATACTTGAAAAGTGCTGTAAGGGTGTCATGGTTGTTCAAAGAGTTCCTTTTCGGGCTTGTAGAGTTTAAGATGTGTTTCATTGACTTCACACGTACCTTTTTCAACGGCATTGTCAAATCTTTAATCAAGTTTTTAAGGATCCAATACAGGTTTGAGACGGGTTTCCATGGTGATTTCACAAGGTTTTGCAAGGGTCTAAAACCGAAGTTACATTAAGCTGTGGCTACAAGAGAACTATCTACTTGGTATTCTCTGTCGCATAGCTTGCAGCTGAAGTTGCTTAAGCATGCAACACGGCCCCAGGCAAGCTTCAGGGGAGTTACTGTACTTAGAGCATCAGGGAGCTTTAAGTAGCCTTTAGTTTTCAGGGAGCTTTTTGAGCACTCCAAAGACAGTGAGCCCAGAACTCACCGGAGCTGGGATCCCTCAGAGCAGCAGGGAACATACCCTAAACCCTGAGTCCTGCACCCTCAGGTCATAAGGTTGAGGATGATTTCAAAACAGTTCTAGAGCCGGAATCCCCCAAAATTCAGGGAGGAAGTGGGATGAATGCTCAATACACGCATGTGCTCTGTGCTCTTGCCCCATCTGCCCAGAGAGATCCGGTCTGAATCTTAAGTCCTGCGGCAAAGAAGCCTAAACCTTAGAAGCTGCTCCCACCCTGTAATAGTGACTATAAGGGTTATATTAGGGCCCTATTATATTCCTATTATACCACTATTACAGGGTGGGGGCAGCTTCTAGCCTAAACCCCAAAGACCTCAAAACAATCCGTCATGAAAACACAGAAGAGAGCAATCGTAAGCCATACTACAAACGATGAACCCCACATGAGTCCCAAACAAAACCCCTCAAGCCCAAAACCCTCAACCCTGAACCATGTGGGTAGACCTCCGCTCGGTGCAGCGCAGCAGCTTGCAGAAGCTCAGTGGGGTCCTGTCCAAAAAGGGGCGCACCGTGGGGAGTTACTCAAGATGAAGTTTGTTGGGGGGACGTGTCAGGATAAGGTGTCTTCTTTAAACAGGGTTGCTAAAGATATTTACGAGGGTTTCGAAACGAAGGGGTGTGTATTATTTCTACTAGAGCTTCAGAACTTAAGAACTTGAGAGTGAGGATGCCAGTGACGGTTCTCCATTCTGCGAGCTGGCTTGCACCACGCTCCATCCCATCATGACGGCTACGTTGTGCTAAATATCTTATGCCAAGGTCAGATACATGTCCACTGTCCACATATATTTCGGGCTGAACATCCTGAAGATTCCTTGACCCTGAACCCGTTTGTTTGACCAGTTCTCTGGCTCTGTTCGATGGGCATGCAGATCATTGTCACGCACATGATGTTGGCAAGAAGCATGGAATTGCTTGCATCGCCGTAGCATGAAGTCCGAAATCTTTGGCACCGGAGTCCAAGCCACAAACTCCAAACATTACCACACAGCGAGGCCAGTCCAAAGAACAAAGCCTCAGATCGCGTTCCATGCAAGATCAAATACCCTAAGCGCCCAAACCCCAAAACCCTGAACCCGGAAACCCCAAACCCAAATCCCAAAGCCCCAAACCGCAAACCTTGAACCCTAAGTCCTCGGGAGCCGCGACGACGTTCTGGCTCGGGCCGTAGCCGAATTGGGTGCAAGGGCTCATCAGGCTGAGGCCGACACCTCTCAGGGCTTTAAGGTTTAGGGCTTAGGGTTTAGGGGCTTAGGGGCTTAGGGGTTTAGGGCTTTAGGGTTTGGGATTCAGGGCTTTAGGGCTTTAGGTTTTTTGGGCCTCGAGTTTAGGCGCGTAGGGTTTGGGGTTTAGGGCTTACTTGTAGCTGTAGCCGAAACAACCTGCCATTTTGAGGCGTCCGTTTTTTCGGTTCTATATGCAATTCCACAACAAGGTAAGCTTTTGGGGCCACAGGTAGGGTTTAGGGGTGTAGGGTTTCTTTACAGATTAGCGATGCCCCTTTGTGTCGGAATGTGTCCGCATTCTGGCAACTTATGCCAAGTCCCTTAACACATCCTCAGGAAGGATCCTATAATTGACGGATTCGGCAGGCATTTGCAACCAGATGATGAATAAGGTTCCCAATATCCCACGAACTAACCTGCCTAAAGCCTATACACCGTACACCCATGTACACCGTCACCACCATAAAGTTTACTTATAACAAATCCTAAACCCTAAGAACCTACCTACGGTACTATAATCCTAAACCTAGAGCCTAAATCCTAAATCATAAAATCCTAAAACCTTAAATTCTGAACCCTAAATGGGAGTTTCAGAATATTAGGATACCTAATTTTGGGGTCCTTATAATAAGGATCCTAGTATTCAAGGTACTATGTTAGGGTCCCCTATTTTCGGAAACTCCCAAATCACCAAGCTCCGGAATCCACGAGAGTCAGGCTCCCAGTCCCGGGCTCAGGGAGTCTAGGGTTCCTTGCCGTCGGGACTCGCCCTACAACTCTGAATGGGGTTTAATAGGGTTTAGGGCTTATAGGGTTTAATGGGGTTTAGGGTTTAATAGGGTTTAGGGTTAGGGTTTAGAGGGTTTAGGTTTAATAGGGTTTAGGGTTTCACAGGGTTTAGGGTTTATATGGTTTAGGGTTTTTAGGGCTGTGGGTTTGTTTGGGTCTCATAGGGCTTAGGGTTTTGGGGCTCATAGTGCTTAGGGTTTTGGGACTCATACGAGTAGGGCCCTAACTTAGGGCTTTGGGGTTTTTGCATGGCTTAGGGTTTTGGGGGGTTCTGGGCTTAGGGTTCCTAACCCCTCAAACGTTTAGGGTTTGGGCCCCATGAAGCATGAGCAACTGGTGAGAAACCCACCGCGTACTCAGAGCTCGACTTCCAGAGGCACAAGAGTTCTAGCCGCTAGCCCGATTCGGAAAGCCGGAATTTGAAGCACTTCTCATTTCTCTCCGACGTGACCTGATGATAACACGGAGATGGTTTCAAAGGATATCCAAAACCCACTCCCATCGTCGGACTAACCCGAGCTGCCTCCGTCGTTACCCACTGCCGACGCAGTCCCGAAACTCGGAAAACCTTCATCAGGGATCCATCAAGTGCTTAGGATAATAAGATTCAGTTTGGGGATGTTTAGGGTGTTGGCTGTGAGGGTCTTCAGGTTGCAAGGTGTTTCTATTTTGTGTGCTTTTGTCGAGCGCTTTTTCAGGTTGTTGAGGATAGGGTTCTGGCTGCATGTGGGGTGTAGATGTTTACGGGTCTCGGCGGCGTGTGGGAAGCATGACTTCCATTGATGCTACTAACTACTACTGCCTCTAAGTGCATACACAAACAATGGGACTAGCTTTCATCATGGTAGCGACGAATGTTAAAACCGGAGGAATAGCAGTAGCATCTAACCACACCAGGTTTGGCCAACGAACAGAGCCTATGCAACTGCATGCAACATGTCAACTTGCGCTATTGGACCGCGTGAGCGGTTCCTTCCGCCAGCAAATGCCTCGGGTTGCCGGGGTTCAGATGCAAAGACATGGAATCCCGGCCAAGGGTTCAGATGCAAAGACTTTGGAACCCCGGATGGAGAGGCAAATGTTAGCATCGAACTCCCGGCTGCCGCCAGCAAGGCCTTAAGCTGAGCCAGAACTCGTGCACTAGACCATTTTGGGCCACTGCTCCCATGGCTACCATGCTCACCTCCTTGCTACCACCGTGGTAGTGGAATAAGTGTTTCTTGCTGCTGTGACCAGGTTTGGCTGGCATGTCTATCTTTGTGCTGTTGTCACATCATGAGATCGTGTGACATACTACGTATTATTCCTATTAGTACTAATACTACCATTATTAGTATTACTACTATTGCGATTAATACAAGTATGATTATTACTACTATTACATGCCTCGACTAGCGACTCGTCCTGTTTCACGCCGCGCGCTGCTTCGTCTTGGAAGTTTTTCTGCCTTACACTCCTGGTAGTCTCGGCTGTTCATGTTCCCCAGAACCCTAAACCCTTACAGCCCTAATCCCTGGAATGTTGGGTTCCGAATCCCTAATCTTCCAAACTCGAAGCGGCATTCCTTAATTAAGGAGTATTGGAACCCTAAACCCTATACCCTATAGATCCCTTATAGATCCCTTATAGATCTCTTATAGATCCCTTCTAGATCCCTTATAGATCCCATGCCTGAGATCTCCTGCGTTTGGGCGCTGAGGAGGGCATGGTCAAAGTCGGCGAGTTCCGCGAGTCGCCTGTGCTCGAAGTGGTTGCTGGGACGGCTTCGGCTTTATAAGGCGTAGAGTTTGGGGTTTAGAGTTTAGAGTTCAGGGTTTAAGGTTTAGGGTTTAGACGGGCATGGTTTTGGGGTTTAGAGAGCAGGGTTCAGGCAATTAATAGGCCGGAAGACCTGTCAAGAGGGTTGTAAGTAAGCTTGTTACCTCAACAAGCCCGAACTAGGTTGAATTCAACCCTTCCGAAACCCCCACCTACGAAGGTATCGATCATGAATCATGCTGTAAACCCTAAAAGCCCCTAATTTAAGTAGGCTATTGAAGTTCGGCAGATGAGCTTTGGCTTCAGGTTCTGCTGCGTAAGCATGGCCCTCAGGGCAAAGCCCCCAAGCCCCAAAGGGTACAGGACAGCCTCTGCGTGTCGTCGACTGGTTGACTTACCTGACATGGAGTGAGGGCACATGCTGTTGAACCCAAACTCGTTTCACGGAATGTGGACAAGGCCTGGGAAAAACAAACTCTTGGTGTGCTTCTGCTGTCTACTTTGCACATACTCAGTAACACTGGCGATACAATTGAATATTTGGACGGATGGAATTGTTGCGTGCTGCTTGCTCCCGCATGTCGGACACTGGTTGATCGTTGCCCTGCGCATCTAAGATGCTGAGGCTTCTGAGCTGTACAAAACGCAAATTGTGCGGCACGAGGTCCTTGCAACAAATTAGGGAAAGTGTGACTTCAATGTCTTGCTTGAGTCACCTGTTCCGGTCGTGCTGGAGTTGAGCACGCCAGAGGAAAAACATGACTACTGGCTCCCTGGCGCAAGGAAACTGCCTATCTCAGCAGAGGTAGCGGCAAGTAAGCAAGCTGAGGATCATGAATCCAACATTCAAGTGCACAGCTGCTGAAAACCCGTTGGAGCTCGTGCCTCCGGTGCACTCGGGGAAAGCAACGAGCCAAGATGATGTGCCGTTGTCCACTGGGACGCAGGGGCCCTGCTCATAGACCTGCGTCGTTGCCTCACCGCTGCAGTCATTGGTGCCGTACACGTTGTGAGCGATCGACCCTTCAATGCAAGTGAATTCTTGCGAGCTTGTCGAGCCGGTCATTGTGCAGGGACCCAGCTGGACGGAGTAAGTCGCATCCAGCACTGAACAAGCTCCGTCCGTATAGATGCTGATGTTCCCTGAAATTCCTGCAAATGCAGTCGTTGTGGTGGTAGTGCAAAGCTCTGCAACTTCCTCGTCGGAGCCAAGCATAGTGGTCATCGTATATCGCCCCCCGCCGGCTGCAGAGCAGGACTTCAAATCGCCAGTTCTGGGGGAGCACATCTGGCTGCCGGTACAGTCGCTGTTGCTGTAGTAGCACTGCAGCCGCTTCTCCCCGTAACACGACGGCAAACGACTGAGGAATCCGGCGACGGCATTCGAGGCGACGCAGAGTAAAGGACTCAGGGAAGTACTGACAGGTGTGCCAGAACAGTTCTCATCACCCACATCATAGATGAGCGTAAGTGTCCCAGGAGCTGTCACCAACTTCACCTTCTCGTACACAGCCGTGCTGGACTCCACGCACTGGTCGAGCGTCGTGGTTGTATTGACGTTGGGTGTATCGGAACACTCGGCAGAAACGTTGTAGTGGGTATACTCTATCAGCCTTGCACCCTCGACGACGTAGTTTTTCCCGGCAGCACCATTGGCACCTCCACAACCAAGGCCCAGGGCTACTGTTCCGATCCGCCCCAGCACGGTGTCTTCCGTCCTTGATTGACCAAACCGAAGCAGTTTCTAAAAGTTAAACAGTTAAACTAGACCACTACACGCCAAGGGAAATCGAAGACTCACATAAGTGCCTGCCAGAGCGTCAAGTTGTTCGTAGCACAGTCACTGCTAGAGAACTGCTCTTTGATGGCCCACTGGATGGACGAAGCAGAAGCACCTGCCCTCAGGATGGCTGAAACGAACACCATTCCTCTTGCCAGCATTTTGTCTGCTAGGTCAGGTGTCAGATAGCCACAAGGAGCACCTGTCTTGAGCCAAAAGCCTCTGAACGAAAACGACTTGGCCCGCAAGAGATTAAGCACACACTATGCAAAGTTTCCTGCTTGCTCGTGGTGTCACAGATTTTAGAAACCCGGACAGTGGAGCTCAACAGCAAGCTGAACCAAAGGAAGGTTTAGATCTGAGCAAAGGGCTGGTGCCACTGCCGTGTGTGGCTCAAAGCGTGGCGGCAAGCCACTCCTCCCGACACCACACCAGATGGATGTGAGGACTTCCGGTATGTTTTGTGCTTGTGGTTTAAAGGCTTCTAGGCTTTAAGGCTCTAAAGCTTGCAGGTTTTCTGCATGATATTGTAGCAGAGGTTTGAAGCACAGGACATCGTGGCACCACTTCCGCCAAGGAGCTCGCGAAACAGTGGATCTGATACCGCTGTCAACTAATGCCTATGGGTGACTTCTGGGTGGGCTGCAGCTTCACTCGAGATCCTTCACTCATAAATCACCCACTCCACCGCTCAAGACAGCACTTGCAACTTCACAGCATGCAGCGTGCCTTTGAAACCCAGCACCATACCATGCGGCAGGAGCTGTTCCTTCCCCCAAGGGATCCATGTACCCAAATAGTCTATACTTTGGCCCCAAAGTACCAATACAGGGATACTTTAAGGCCTAAGTATATACTAGTGACTAGTGGGGTACATGGATCCTTAGGGTCAGGAGTTGAACACGCAAGAAGCCAAGCGTTGCTGTTTTTGTACCGCGCGCAAGGGGCTAACACAGTAGCTCTCGGAAATGAGCCCAGCCGATTAGCTTGAGGGACCGAACGTACTCGAGGGGATGTAAAATTAGAAGAAACTTCTGGCATGTTGTACTAAATTACTAAATTATCATCGGCACGGAAGAATATTCATGATTACATAGGCTGCTCGAGTAGATGTCTGTGGTGCTTAGAGACGGAGGTGTACTGCCCAAGAGAAAACGTGCAGTAGCTAAGGAAGCGTGTGCCCAACGCCTTACAAAACCTGAGCCCAAACCCTTGAACCCGAAACCCCTAGCACTCAACCCCCGACCCTCAAAAACATAGCCTTAGCCCCCATCCCTAAACCGTTAAAACCCAACCCCTCTAAACCCCTATAGCCCAACCCCTACATACCCCTATAGCCCAACCCCTATATACCCCTACAGCCCGACCCCTACACACCCCTATAACCCAACCCTATATATTCCCCTAACACCCAACTCCTACATACCCCTAAAGCCCTGACCCCCAGACCCCGAAAAAGCAACCCACCGGCAAAAAGCGCCAAATGCTGGCGGCCTTGAGGCCAGTGGCTCGGCCTCGGAACTCCAAAATTCGCTTTAGGGGTTTAGGAGTTTGGGGGTTTAGGGTTTGGAGGTTTAGGGTTTTAGTGGTTTAGAGGTTTAGGGGCTTAGGGCTTAAGAGTTTGGAGGTTTAGAGGTTTAGGGGTTTAGAAGCTTGGGGGTTTGGGAGTTCAGGGCAGGGTCTCTACGGGACGAGTCGGGTTACAGCAAGCACTTCATAAGGGCTTCAATGGCCCCGGCGGGAAGCGAACTAAGAGAACTGTTGATGTGTGCACTCGCATACAAAGCAGTGAAGTACAACTCCAAGTGCATCTGGAGAAGCCGACCTCTCTCAGGCATAGGCAATGGCTGTGCAGAGCCATGGCCAAGAAACATCACCGCACCATGGTGCTGACCGTGCACGAAGCACACGCAACCACAAAAGCTAGGAGAGGAAGCAAGGGTTCCCAATACACTCAGATTATTTTGATTTCAATTGTGTTTATCGGATCTTACTATGTTCTTCAAGACATTAAAACAATTGATTTAGTCTTATATACCGACTGGAAATCAAACGGTCTGGAGTCTGGAGGCCCTGTCGGACCACACCGCATGCTTGCTCGTGGTCTTGCCATGCTCTCTTGACGGCAACCTCCAGGGCTACAAGCCCCACCTTCGGAACAACTCTTCTCTATCGGGCCCGAGGCTAAGCCTGTGCAGCGGCGGCCGGGCGATTGGGGCAGAGTCGGGCATGTCGTGGCTTCGGCCAGTAAGGCGCTCCGGCAAGCGTACCTCTTTTAAGTCCTACGCTGCGGCCTTGCCGGATGAGTCATCAAGCCGTGACAGGATCCTCTGGAAGCTCGCATCAGCCAGTAAATGGTGCAGGGGTCGACAACTTGCACACCACAAGGAAGTTCTCTGTCTGAACTCCGTCGCAGATGCCGCAGATCTTTTGGGGATTCCACGCACTCTCTGTCCGCCAAGAGCTCCGAGCGTCACCAGTCTCAAAGCAGCCCCATACTCTGTGTGCGTACATAATATATATATATATATATATATATATATATATATATATGTATATATATATATATATATAAATGCATACCCGTGCGTATGGGGGAGTAACTGTGTGTGTTCACATATGTCTAATGTCTATGCTACAAATACGAACACGGGGACATTAGATGTACGTTGGTATGTAGCAGCTAGCCCCGAATCATGGGGAAGAAACCCGCCACGTAGTCCACCTCGAGACTGCTGGAGTGACGTCTCGAATCCAGATGCAGTAAGAGCATGATGCAATGCCTGGGCTGTTGCTTGAGAGCCTACTTCAAGTTATCACTTGACACTATACATAAATAAAGAAGGAGAAAGAGAAATAGTCAGAGAGAGAGAGAGACAGGGAGAGAGAAGAATAAAATGAAGATCTCGCTGTTATAATTCGTTAAACTAGGTTCTTTTTTAACAACCCGGATGCAAGGTCATTGCTATGAGCACGTGCCACCAGGTGTGCAGCTGCGGGTACGGCAAGCCCCCCGGCAAGTTCCGCAGCGCGCTGCAGAAGTAGTTGTCCAGTAGCCAGGAAACCACCGAGAGAGCAAACATCAGCAAGGCACAATACAGGATCCCTTCCTGAAGGCTGAGAGTGGCTGCAAGGGGCAAGGCTTCCTCAGGCGCTTTGGGCTGCACAAGTCTCCCAGTACCCTTATACTTGATTGACGTCCAACAAACCTACTTTAAACACTTCGCGCACAGGGTGACTGCTCGGGGGAGTGCCGCAGAGGCATCAAGACCCGACAATGCTGCGTTACAGTTCACAGCCTGAGACTCATGGAGCACCGATCAAGAAATGCACATCTTGGCAAGCCCTGTCGACCTGACTTAGTAAGATTCGAGCTGCTGCCCGGAACCCTAAACTTCAACCTCACTCCTGCTGACCCTCCTAAACCCTAAAACCGATTAAATGGTGCTTCCCAGCTTCCGCAGCAGCGGCAGCTCGACGCTGCTTGTCGGAGACTTCTCGCTTGATCCTGGGGTTTAGGATTTTTGTTGCAAGGGTTCTAGTTCTAGCCTACATCGGGTCCCGCATGATCAGAAACTCGCAAGTAAGATCCCCACCCGGAACTCTCAACTCAACCCTCAACCCTAGCCCCTGCGCCCTGAAGCAGTAATAGTACACATAATTTCTAACAGTCAGAAAATAATCCGAAGTTTAACAATAATGACAACAGGAACTGGGAAACTCTTACGAACACCAGAAACCGTTTTGACGACCCTCAGCCCTGCCTCGCAACCAGTGCAGAGGCACCCCACCCTGGCCGTGTGGGCAAGGCCCACATTTTTTGAAGCACAATTACCAATTTTCTGGCAGGGTGCATTGTGAATTCGAGAAAAGGGTCACGAGGAAGCTCCTATAACAGTATACTTTAGGTTGTCAGGAGCTTCAGGGCTTCGGCTGACTACACAAGCGAGTGTTTGGTTTCAGCGGTCAGGTTGGAGGGCCGCACCGACCACCAGGAGACATGGCCATGGGGGTCGAAGGAAAACATGCAGGGGCCTTGAGTTTTTGGGTGGATGCCCATACGGGAATCCTTATCACTCCATATTCTGTACTAGAGCCCTCTCCCGAGCGCCTATCACGACAAGGCCTGTGCTGAAGGACAGGGTCATGAGGCCACGAAAAATCCTGGAGCGAGAGCTCAGAGGTGTGTATTCGTGTTGATGTTACTGTTTAAGCTTTAGGGTTTTAAGGCAATGAAGGGGCTTTAAACTTGGAATAGGGTTTTGGGGTATGCTATACTATAGTTATAATAAGGAACCCCCAAAATAGTATAGGTAATCATTTGGGCCCCTATAGTCTATGCTCAAGGGGCTTAGGCCGGCGCTCAAGACCCCGACGAGAGCCCACACAGGCATGGATCCCTGAAAAAAGGAATATGGATTATAATTGTAGGAGCATTAATAATTAGAATAAGGTTTTGGGCGCATTATGCTCTCGTTATTTAAGCCCCTTTATTATAGGGTCTTGGGGCGGTGAGGGGGTTAGTGCTTGCGGGTTTCAGGATTTCGAGGTCTTCGGGTATCTTCGGCGTTGCCGTTGCAGTCAGTTGTGCGGCAGCTAAAACGTGCTGCGACCCAGCGTCTCATGGATGAAGGAGTGCTGCTCTGTAACCTTGGAGAATGAACGCCATGGTACAGTAAGGGTCCCCTGCTGCATCAGTGCTGCATCTCTCTCAGCCTGCATGTCAGCAGTGTTGTTCAGCTGGCGAAAATGCCGCTGGGCACAAAGCCCGTCCATTCCCAATAGCAACCACAGCATCAACACTAGCCATGGTGTGTGAAGTAGACTTGCCACTGCAATCTACCACAGAAGCAAACTAACACAAAAACAAAACTCATGCCCCTCACTCATGTGCACATATATCTAAGTATATGCATGCACGTGAGTGAACTGACAAAGTTCTGAGCATCCTCACCACAGCAAGTCTTCGGAGTGGGAAAATGGTAGACGACAGCCACAAGACCAATGATTGTCACGACGGTGAAGGTCACTGTTGCGATCTGTGACGCCACAGCCTGTAGCCACTGTAGTCACTCGTCACAGCAGAATCACAGGGATAAAGCACAGCAGCCATCATCACCACCATCTCGATCGGATCCACCGTGATAACCCTGGCTCAAAGCTGACAGCACAATGAAACGTTACGAAGTACCAACGACCAATGGCAATGCTCAGGCCCAGGCCAGGATTGTCCCCGTGACAACCGCCACCCACCCGGTAGTCAAGTACGAGACATCGATGTCTCGCAGCCGCCACAAGCAGCTGGAGTCCACGGCAGCCACATACCTGTGATTTGCGACTTGGGTTTCGTACTTTTCGGTCTCGCGACAAGCGACGAGGGATGGTTTCTTGAGAAGTTTAGACCGGACGGCTCACCTGGGATGCTGTTTGCCGGCACGACAATACAGACCTGATCGACCTGAAATTGCTCTGGCTTGCATTGCATGCTGCCACAGCATCGGGATCTCGTCAGCAAGCTGCATCGGATATCTCAGCGTCGCATGGAAGAGGATGCTACCCACAGCAATGGCGACTTCGAGCCATCCGATGACCGTGTTGTCTAAGGTTGCCTGGTGCGGAAGCATCAGGCTTGAGTTATGCTGCCTCAAGTCAAGGATACTATATCAACCTGACTAAGAAACCCTGGGCCTATAACCCCGAAATAGTAGGATTCGTATAATGAACCCTGGTGAAGGCCCAAGGTTTCTTAATCAGGTTCCTGCATCATAATTGATGCGAGCATGGGTCCCAACAACATGACGGGACGGAGCTCTCTCTTCGATGCGAGCCTCGTGCGTTGCAAGGAACATGAGTGGCAGAGCGACCATGACCAAGCAAGAGGCCGTGTTCACAGGCTCTGCGATCCAGTCCACGAGCTGATAGTCCTGCGAGCTGAGTGCAAGACAAGTACCTTTTGCGAGGTTGCACGGCGCAGAAGATCTGACCAGACGTCACAGCTCCAGGTGCCAACCGTCAGCTGAAGACTACTGTCACCCCAATGAACAAAAGTGGCATGAAAACTCGATGGTTCGATTACGGACATACGCCACTCCATGGTATCATGCAATGGCGATGGCCACACGTGGAGCCCAACACCTCCCTCACAAAGGCTCCAGCTCGCACCAGTTGAACTCGGCATCTGGCTGGCCCCAGTAACCAGCGCGGCTAGTGGGGCTCTTCTTGATTTCTTCTGGGATCCTCGGCGGCGAGCATGGCAAAAGCCTCCTTCCCTTATAGGGTTTAAGGTTTAAGATGGGAGGTACAAGATGAAGCAAATGTGCAAACCTTCAAAGCGCTCACGAGTTGACCGCCCTACTGACTATGATGAAGCGAAGGACGGATCTGGAAATCCGGCCATTGCAACTGCTGCTGCTGCTGCTGACCCTACTCCCGCTCCTACCACTGCTACTACTAACACTACTATTACTACTACCCCAACCACTACCACCACCACCAGCACCACTACCACCACCACCACGACCACTACCACGACCACCACCACTACTACTACTACTACTACTACTACTACTACTACTACTGCTACTACTACTACCACTACTACTACTGCTACTACGACTACGACTACTCTACTTCTTCTACAACTACAACTACTACTACTACTACTACTACTACTACTACTACTACTACTACTGCTGCTGCTGCTGCTACTACTACTACTGCCGCTACGCAGTGATCACTAGCACTACTGTATCAATGTCACTTCAACTGTTAACACTACTGCCACATACATTTTCGGCGGACACTTGGATAAACCCCAGCCGTCTGCAAATCAAGCCACGCAAAGAAGTAGCAAGTTGATGTGAAACACATCAACGTAGCCAAAGCGGATGCAACGATCCATGGCCGCATGTGGCTCAAGCTCTCGCATCGAACTGCAACCTGCTCTAATCTGTTGACAGTTCCTGCTTGGGCCTCCGACCAGAAAGCTCAAAAAAGTGCCTTCATCTGCCACATGCGCGATTCGTACTAGCAGACCAGCAGCACTGGCGGAGCCGGGTGTAACAGCTACAGATCGACTGCCACATGGCACGCCTCACCAAGCATGCGCACTCAGGACTTGAACGAAACTGCCGAGGAAAGCCGGAAATCGGGTGTACCAGAACACCCTCGCCCTTTCTCGGATGGCTTCGTCGGAGCGGGATCAAAACAAGATAGCACAGGAAGCGCTAGATCAGGGCGCCAGGCGCACGATAAGCCCTAAAGTCTAAACCATCGGGTCGGTGGGTCTTTGAGTCCAGGAAGGTGGCCAGCAGCTGCGTTTCTCCAGAACGGCGCCTGAGCACCATAGCCAGCTCGGAACCTCCGAGGCGTCCGCCATTGTAGTGCCCAGAGCCGCATTTGTTTCAGGAGGGCTGCCAGAGCTCCAGCTTGTTCCACTGCAGAAGTAGCCCAATGACGTAGATCTCCCATTGCACTTCGCCAAGAGCCCAACACCCTAAACCCTAGAAGCCCCGAAGCCGTCAAAAAGAGGCCACCTCAGCCACGCCCCTCGGGCCCTCCCCTTGGGTGGAGATTTCGGAGCTCCCGCAGCCGTAACAACCAGGGAGCCTCGAACTCCAGGCGCTGGAAGGAAGCCTGCATGCAAGGACGCAGCCCATGACATGGTAGAAGGTACCAAAAAGTAATGTAGTATAATGCCAGAGGTTATATGATGCAGTGTAACAGACTGCAATATCATGTGAGGCATTCCAAAACTGACGTTGAAGCAAATGATGCTGATGATGCGTCAGAAACACAAGGACCGAGTGCAATTCGAAGCTTTGTTGACAAAACGCTCATGGCCAGCAGAATCAATTCTTGAACGCGATTGCGGCACAGCCTTGGAGCAAATTATGCCGATGATGGGTGGCTGGCGTGGTCTTTCAAAGCATTCCAAAATGACATTGCAACAAAGAATGTGGTGATGGGTGGCTGGTTTGGTTTAGCAGGCTTTCCAACAAAATCCTTGGAGAAAACGATGCTGACAATGAGTGGGTATGATAGTTCGGTATGATATGGGCATGGGAGTAAGTCGAGCAAATCTTATGCCCCAATTAACTTGCAAGGATCATTCCGTCCTGAAGGAGGGAAGGGAAGTGCAGAGATCTGAAGCAGGAAGGGTTGGAAGTTGGACTAGCGGATTTAGGGCATACAGTGTTTCACGTGGCTCAGAAATCCCCAAAAGAGTCTGAGCTAAAAGCTTTGAGAAAGTCCTATGAACACAACATGTACCATCAGATGTGCATACCGTATCAGAACACTAGATTCACTAGATATGTAACTGTATTATATTGCATACCATGTATGGTACAAGAGCAATCTGCACCAGATAATATGTACAAACGAAATGTAACGTTTACCCTAATATTTCCACGGTCTCAGGCAACATAAAATTCACCATACCATATGATACATAAAGTCAAAGGGCGGTACACTACAACCCGACGGAATAGCAAGATTTAAAAGTCATACACCAGGCGACAATACAATATATTACAATTAAGATACCCACTGTAGATAAGGCAGCGCAGTGTAGTCCAAAATCGTCCGATTTCCAACAAAACACTGCAGCATGGCAGAACATGATCAGGTTCTGATGTGATATGGGAGGATATGATATGAGGCAATAGAAGAAAGTAACATCACAACATAACAGTATGGAATGCAAAGTCAGGTCATGGAATGTACCAATGTACTGCAGTATAGTATATGAACAGGCCAGCCATGATGCTCTGATTCGCCCCCAAGGTCTTCCTGGAAAGCCTTCGACAACGAGCCACGTCACGCATCATGAGCATCATTTGCTCCAAGCTGTCTCTGGAAAGCCTTCAACAAGGAGCCAAGCCACGCATCATCAGCATCATTTGCTCCAAGCTGCTTCTGGAAAGCCTTCAACAAGGAGCCGATCCACGCATCATGAGCATCATTTGCTCCAAGGTCTTTCTGGAAAGCCTTCAACAAGGAGCTAAGCCAGGCATCATCAGCATCACCTGCTCCAAGCTGCTTCTGGAAAGCCTTCAAAAGCGAGCCAAGCCATGCATCATGAGCATCATTTGCTCCAATGTCTTTCTGGATGGCCTTCAACAACGAGCCAAGCCATGCATCATCAGTATCACTTGCTCCAAGCTGCTTCTGGAAAGCCTTCTAAAAAGAGCCAAGCCACGCATCATCAGCATCATTCACTCCAAGGTCCTTCTGAAAAAGCCTTCAACAAGGAGCCAAGCCACGCATCATCAGCATCATTCACTCCAAGGTCTTCCTGGAAAACTTTCAACAAGGAGCCAAGCCACGCATCATCAGCATCATTTGCTCCAAGGTCGTCAACAAGGAGCCTAGCCACGCATCATCAGCATCATTTGCTCCAAGGTTTTTCTGGAACGCCTTCAACAAGGAGCCAAGCCACTCATCATCAGCATCATTTGCTCCAAGGTCTTTCTGGAAAGCCTGCAACAAGGACCCAAGCCACGCATTCATCAGCATCATTTGCTCCAACCCGTTTCTGGAAAGTCAAAAGCAGGCCAAGCCATGCATCATCAGCCTCATTTGCTCCAAGCTGTTTCTGCAAAACCTTCAACGAGGAGCCTATCCACGCATCATCAGCAGCATTTGCTCCAAGGTTTTTCTGGAACGCCTTCAACAAGGAGCCAAGCCACTCGTCATCAGCATCATTTGCTCCAAGGTCTTTCTGGAAAGCCTGCAACAAGGACCCAAGCCACGCATTCATCAGCATCATTTGCTCCAACCCGTTTCTGGAAAGCCTTCAACGAGAAGCCAAGCCACGCATCATCAGCATCACTTGCTCCAAGGTCTTTCTGGAAAAGCCTTCAACAAGGAGCCAAGCCACGCATCATCAGCATCATTTGCTCCAAGGTCTTTCTAAAAAAAACTTCAACAAGGAGCCAAGCCACGCATCATCAGCATCATTTGCGTCAAGGTTTTTCTGGAAAGCCTTCAACACCGAGCCAAACCACGCATCATCAGCATCGTTTGCTCCTGGGTCTTTCTGGAAGGCCTTCAAACAGGAACCGAGCCACACATCATAAGCATCAGTTGCTCCAAGCTGTTTCTGGAAAGCCTTCGACAAGGAGCCAAGCCACGCATCATCAGCATCATTTGCTCCAAGCTGCTTCTGGAAAGCCTTCAACAAGGAGCCGAGCCACGCATCATCAGCATCATTTGCTCCAAGGTCTTTCTGGAAAGCCTTCAACAAGGAGCCAACCATGCATCATCAGCATCACTTGCTCCAAGGTCTTTCTGGAAAGCCTTCAACGAGGAGCCTAGCCACGCATCATCAGTATCACTTGCTCCAAGCTGCTTCTGGAAAGCCTTCAACAAAGAGCATTTGCTGCAATGGAAAGCCTTCAACACCGAGCCAAACCACGCATCATCAGCGTTTGCTCCTGGGTCTTTCTGGAAGGCCTTCAGACAGGAACCAAGCCACACATCATCAGCATCAGTTGCTCCAAGCTGTTTCTGGAAAGCCTTCAACAAGGAGCCAAGCCACGCGTCATTAGCATTATTTGCCAAGGTCTTTCTGGAAAGCCTTCACCGACGAGCCAAGCCAGGCATTCAGCATCATTTGCTCCGAGGTCTTTCTGGAAAGCCTTCAACATGGAGCCTAGCCACGCATCATCAGCATCATTTGCAAAAAAGTCTTTCCGCAAAGCCTTCAAAAACGAGCCAAGCCACGCATCATCAGCATCATTTGATCAAAAAACCTTCCGGAAAGCCTTCAAAAAGGAGCCAACAAGCCACGCATCATCAGTATCACTAGCTCCAAGGTTTTTGCGGAAAGCCTTCAAAAACGAGCCAAGCCACGCATCACCAGCATCATTTGCTCCAAGCTGCTTCTGGAAAGCCTTCAACAAGGAGCCAAGCCACGCATCATCAGCATCATTTGCTCCAAGGTCTTCCTGGAAAGCCTTCAACAAAGAGCCAAGCCACGCATCATCAGCATCATTTGCTCCAAGGTCTTTCCGGAAAGCCTTCAAAAACGAGCCAAGCCACGCATCATCAGCATCACTTGCTCCAAGCTGCTTCTGGAAAGCCTTCAACAACGAGCCAAGCCACGCATCATCGGCATCATTTGCTCCAAGGTCTTTCTGGAAAGCCTTCAACAAGGAGCCTAGCCACGCATCATCAGCATCATTTGCTCAAAAGTCTTTCAGCAAAGCCTTCAAAAACGAGCCAAGCCACGCATCATCAGCATCATTGGTTCAAAAAACCTTCCGGAAAGCCCTCAAAAAAGAGCCAACAAGCCACGCATCATCAGCATCACTAGCTCCAAGGTTTTTGCGGAAAGCCTTCAAAAACGAGCCAATCCACGCATCACCAGCATCATTTGCTCCAAGCTGCTTCTGGAAAGCCTTGAACAAGGAGCCAAGTCCCGCATCATCAGCATCATTTGCTCCAAGGTCTTCCTGGAAAGCCTTCAAAAACGAGCCAAGCCACGCATCATCAGCATCATTCACTCCAAGGTCTTTCTGGAAAGCCTTCAACAAGGAGCCAAACCACGCATCATCAGCATCATTTGCTCTAAGGTCTTTCTGAAAAGCGTTCAACAACGAGCCAAGCCACGCATCATCAGCATCATTTGCTCCAAGGTCTTTCTGGAAAGCCTTCAACTCGCATCATCAGCATCATTTGCTCCAAGGTCTTTCTGGAAAGCCTTCAACAAAGGAGCCAAGCCACGCATCATCAGCATCATTTGCCTCAAGGTCTTTCTGCAAAGCCTTCAACAAGGAGCCTAGCCACGCATCATCAGCATCATTCACTCCAAGGTCTTTCTGGAAAGCCTTCAGCAAGGAGCCAAACCACGCATCATCAGCATCGTTTGCTCCAAGGTCTTTCTGGAAAGCGTTCAACAACGAGCCAAGCCACGCATCATCAGCATCATTTGCTCCAAGGTCTTTCTGGAAAGCCTTCAACAAGGAGCCAAGTCACGCATCATCAGCATCATTTGCTCCAAGGTCTTTCTGGAAAGCCTTCAACAAAGGAGCCAAGCCATGCATCATCAGCATCATTTGCCTCAAGGTCTTTCTGCAAAGCCTTCAACAAGGAGCGTAGCCACGCATCATCAGCATCATTTGCTCCAAGGTCTTTCTGGAAAGCCTTCAGCAAGGAGCCAAGCCACGCATCATCAGCATCATTTGCTCCAAGGTCGTTCTGAAAAGCCTTCAACAAGGAGCCAAGCCACACATTCACCAGTATCTAGCCGTGTGGGAGGTGCCAAGCCACGCATCATCAGCATAATTTGCTCCAAAATCTGTCTGGAAAGCCTTCAAAAGCGAGCCAAGCCATGCATCATGAGCATCATTTGCTCCAATGTCTTTCTGGATGGCCTTCAAAAACGAGCCAAGCTACGCATCATCAGCATCACTTGCTCCAAGGACTCTCTGGAAAGCTTTCAAAAACCAGACCAGCCGCGCATCATCAGCATCATTTGCTCCGGGTCTTTTTTGGAAAGCTTTCAAAAACGCTGAATATATATATATATATATATATACAGAGGTATGTATGTTCTTTTGAAATCATAAAGACAGACCAAGCCTGAAGGGCTGCCGCCTCTGGGCCCGAAAGGCCCATGGCTGGAAGAAAGCGGGAGACCTGTGGAAGAGACGTGTTACCATAGGGGCCCTAATAATTAGAATAGGGTTCCTTTAAAGGGATCCTTGAAGGGTTCTAAGATTCTATAAGGGATCTAAAGTAAGGTTCTATAGTACAGGGGCCTTCATTCATGCCTTAATGATCAGACCAGGGTTTCGAGGGCCCATCAGACTACAAATATACTAAGGAACCCCCAAAAAAGTATAGGTAATTATTAAGGCCCCTAAAATACTACCATACGATCACCAGGAGCTCTTTCTGACTGCGGATGGTGGGTTGCATGATTTTGGGGCACCGGAAACGATCCTCACCACGGCGAAGACATGTTCTTGCTCCAAAGTCCCCATGTGTACCGCGTGGTGTGGATACTGATGCACAAGCATGATCCTCCCCGGCATCAGCATTACAGCCAACAAGAACATCATCAACACAAAACGGCTACCAATTCTTCATACGTTCTTCTGCACAATAAACCTTCTTGCTGACATCATCACGAACAGCTGCAATGCAACCCTAATGTCGCTTGCATTCGCCCGCTGCTGATGTGCCCCTTGTTGTTGTAGGCGGCCTTGTGCCTACTTTACTGCTCTTGCTCCTGCCTGTGTGGATGTCGCCGCCTTCCTCAGCTACAAGCATGACTGCGATCATTGCGAACTGAACAACCTCAACCCCTAAACCCTAGGATTGCTGTGTCGCACCTCTCCGAGGAGTGCGTGGTGCTTAAACCGGAACTCTGCGAAGGCTCCACACCTCACAAGGCGCATGAAAGCGGTTCAGGGTTCAGAGCACACCGAGTGAGATCTACAGCCGAGCTGGCCAGATAAGGTCAGAAAGCAGGAGGGACGCGAGTTTCGCCTGTCTGCGATGAGCCAAGCCGCACATCCACGACGTCCTTCCCGCTCATGAACTTTACCTGAGCATGGGACGCTTGGCAACCGACGGATACCACAGGCTGCATCTGGAGCAAACTTCCCAAACTCCAAAGCTCCAGACTCTAGCCATGACTCCAAAGCCCCGAACTCGCCGCCAACCCCTCTCGGTGAGTGGCATTTCGTGCCAAGTGGGGCGCAGCCACACCGAAGAGACGCTGGTGGTCGATACCGGCCTCGTCGAAGGGCTTCATATCTATTACTCGGGGTTTCTGATTTAATTGGTTGTCGTTCTTCTCGTGATGACGACGACTACGATTCACTATTATCTATGAGTATCGTTCTCATTTGTTGTCCGCATGCTACGCACCAGGCTGGTAAGGATGTTTCCCGGAAGTGACAATTTACACTACTAGCAATCAAATACTCACATTTGCCAGAAGTACCAATAACAACCAGCATAACCACCATTACCACGATTACAATACAGTAGCAGTAACAATGATTGGGTCTAGGGGCTTTAAGCTTGGGTACCTTGAGGGTGCGTCCTAAGTCTTTAGCACCAAGTTTAAGCTTGAGCCCTCTCAAGGCCCACAGCAATAAGAGCGCTCCAAAACGCAAAGGGGTTTAGGGGGTTTGGGCTGTTTTAGTGTACAAGGTGTTCTGCTCCGACTTGTTTCCATTTGCACAGCAGCTTCAACTAGACTGGACCAGATTCAAGCACATCGAGGTTTAGGCAAATCGAAACCCAACCCTGCAACGTTAAAGCAAAATCAACGACACGGCCAACAGGAAACAAAGCAAAGCCAACCTCTTCTTCCTAACATCGAGTTTTGTCCAAGAGCAAACAACTTGGCTTCGTTCACTTTAAAGCTGGCCAATCGATGCGGGTGACCCTACAAGAAGCCCTAAATTCTTCCTTCGGTTGGGCCGTGCCTCCGCTGCTGCTGTCACCAGCATCCTTGCCATGGTTGGCTCTTCGAGTTTCGGGCTTTACTTTGGGAGCTCAAACACTGCCCTCAATGTGATTTTCGGGCCTAAACTAATATGGGTCTCTTGGGGTTTAGGGCCTACACTATGTAGGGCCTAAGTCTAGGTTGTAGGGTGTGCGTTTAGCACGTGATGTCGGGCTTTGGGACTTTGAAGAGATTATTTAGGCTAAAAGCGGGCAGAAAAGTTTAAAGACGCAGGGCCAACTGCGGACTCAGCTGCCTTGTCCAAGGCCCAAGCATCCCAGAAAGCCTAGCGCTGCCCCACGTGCCCTAAACCGTAAACCCTTGGGCCCTGAGTCCAAATCTGAACAACCACTGAAGACCGTTACTCTCAGAAGGAAAATGCCACATCTTGATACATACTTTCCAAGAGCTTCCAAGTGATGTGTTTTTGGGCCCAGGGACAGAAAACAGGTCATTTCGCACGGAGCACATCTAAGGGATGTCCTATCCTGTATAGTTCATACATATGAAACGATGTATGTTGTGCTATATATATATATACACACATATTATATATATATATATATATATATGTATGTATATACATGTATACATATGTATATATGTATATATATATATATATGTATGTATATTAACATATATATATGTATGCATATATATGTATGTATATGTATATATACGTTTATATGTGTATATGTATATGTATGTATATATATATATATGTGTATGTATGTGTATATATATATATATATATATACATATATATATATATATATATATGTATATGTATATGTATATATATATATATATGTATATATGCATATATATATATATATACGAACAGCTACAGCTGTCTGTGATTCCAGATGGTGATGAGGAGTCTGGGATCGAGGCATGCCACATGATTATATATTGGAGTTAAGGCGATATGAAACATGGAAAATTAAAGAGTCATGCTGGAGTGGTCTCCGGTGCAGCAGGCTTAGGCTCCAGGGCGTCTCGGCTTCGGGCTTCAGACACGCTGTCATTTTTGGTACTCGCAAAGCTCACGGCTCGCAGCTCTCGGACAGCCAGCACACACAGGAATGCCAGGCATACCGCTGAGGACAGGTTTTGCCCAGCACAGCAGGGTGACATGTGACGGCCAGCCTCGGATCCATGCTGCCAACGAGCTCTTCACCTCCACGTGGGGGCAGCGGGATCCGGCGACCGGCGCTGGATAGCGAACGAAGAGCTGTGGAGATTTAGGAACTCTGCCCCGAAGTTCCAAGGAGCATCTTATGACTCAGGCAATGGCCCATGCAGGCCAGATCTTATGATGAGGCGCCCGGCGGCATCTTATGCACAGTGCCATGTTGGGATGCATTTTTCTGTTGTTCAGTGCTGTGAAGCGAGTGATGTTCAGCAGTGGCGATTGTGGCCACTGATTCAGAGGGCGAGCCACTTTGTGCGAGGGTGTCCGAAGAGACGGCCTCGCTGGGGCTATCGTGGCTGCCGAGTGGGAGAAGCCAAGCACCCAGGTCCGGCAGGATCGCGCCGTACTGCTAGGGGCCGGCAGGAGCGAATGGAAAGGTTAGTCGGCTTTGCTGGAGTCCGCGTAGGCGAAGCAAAGCACCCGGGCCCTCTTGAAGGCCCTCAGCTCGCAATGATTATGAGTTTGTTGCAGACTCTTGTGCAATTGCTCGGGCAACTTGCTGGTGGCCAGACTAGTGCCATCGATGCTTCATTGTCGGAGGCGAGCAATGCGATCGCAAAACTAGGCCAGCCTCAGAAGGACACTGCCCCGAGCCGGCAGGTGCAACTTGAGGCCACGGAGGAGGATGAGTGGCAGCAGCCCCGACGGCGTCGTAAGAAACGTGCTGTTGAGGCTCAGGCAGTGGCTGCTTCGACCCCTGCTAGGCCAAGTGCTCCAGCGGGGAAAGGGATGCATCAGCTGCCTGGCAAGGGCCAAGGCTAGGCATCCGGTCCTGACACGAAGGGCAAGGGCAAAGGCAAGGGCTCCGGGCCCATGCTTGTTTCAGTGCCCCCTGTCATGGTTGGTGGTGGTGCTCTGCGTGCTGATGATTGGCACGGCAAGCTCCTTTCTTTTGAGGACCTCGGTGACTACAGTGCTGCTGGGGAGAGTGTGGTGGTTGGGGTCCGTGACTCGTCACAGGCCTCCATTGCGCAGGCGATGATTCGTGGAGCCGAGCTTAAGTCCTCCTTCCTGATTGTTCATCCGGACCCTGAGGGCAAGCAGAAGGCTCCTTACTGGCAAGGCGCGACGGTGACCATGCGGCCTGTTGCGAGCTGCCAGGTGCCACATGGAACAGTGCCCCTCCCGATCTTGAAGGGCAAGAAGGCGGCGAAGACCATCACGACGGAGGCCTCGGTGGTGGTCAGGGTCATTGTTGCAAGGGACTTTTGCTCACGATCCGAGTGGCTCGCTGCCAAGAAGGGCTACCGTGCTTTTGTGACGGGCAAGTTGGGACTCATGGACGCCTGGGGTGCCGCTGAGGAGGCACGATTGGGCGAGACCATTGTGGGGCTGGCGCGGGCCAGGGCCGCCAATCTGGCGGTGCTGCTTGGCAAGTCTGGGCATGATGGGCTCTTCATTGAGCCGGTTGGCAAGGAGGCGACTGGGCCCAACTACGGCGTCACTTGGATCGACAAGGAGGATGCCGAGGAGGCCGGTGACTACTTCAAGCGGGTCATTGCACTCAAGCCCAAGCATGGTGTGGTGCTTGGGCGGCGGCAGTTGGGCACCAGAGCGGAGGTGGAGCTCGAGAAGCAGTCCAGAGCTTGGCGGCTTACCGGAGCCCCCAAGCATTGGGGCACCGACGCTGTCACTGAGGTGCTGGAGGGTGCGGGCTACAAGGAGATCGCTTTGTCATCGCGGCTTTTCCGACGAGGGCAGTGCATTTGGTTCTTTCGAGCCATGGCCAAGGATGAGTTCTGTCTCATCCCGGTCCAGGAGGGCAAGGAGGAGCTCGAGCTGTACGTGCTTCCGGCTGCGAGTCCTCGGGGACAGGTGGGGCGCAAACCATTGCGCGAAGAGCGCACTCAGCAGTTTGCCAAAGAGCGCTTCAGCACCACGTTGGGTGCTCCTCGTGGCGAGTTGGAGGAGGGGGCTGACGGCAAGCAGCATCCTGAGGGCAAGCGCCGAGTTCAGGAAGTGCGCGAGCTGCCTCAGGGCACCGTGCTCAAAGAGCAGCCTCGCGACGGAAACTGTCTGGCGCACTGCATCGGCGTTGGCCTCACCTGGGCCAAAGGTGATGACAAGCGCCGACCGGCGCGCCTTATCCGCGCCGAGCTGCACAACTATATGCGGGAGAAGAAAGATCAGTTCGCTGCATGGTGGGATGGCCGCGATTGTGGTGATAAGCCTGCTACTTACACCAGTTTCGAGGAGTACCTGGAGGAGATGAAGGGCGATGGCAAGTACCTTGGTTGTCTTGAAATTGAGGCTGCTTGCTTGGCTTTCGACTGCACCATCACGGTCATCCCGGTTGCCGCTGAGCAGGTGCCAACACGACACGGGAGCGGCAGGCATGCCTTCTGCCTTTGGTACTCTGGCAGCCACTACGACCTGTTGCTGCCCACCGCCGCTGCCTACCCGTCGGCCGTGAACTCTGTGCAGAGCTTTGGCAGCAAAAGCGGAGGCCGAGGAGGAGGTCCCAGTGACGCTGAAGATGATGAGGAGCTCGACGCACTCACCATTTATACGAATGCCACTGGTGGAGGACGGAAGCCGCGACCCAAGCGGCCAAGGCTTCAAGAGTTGCCGGCGGCTTCGAGTGCGGCTGGTGACGACACTGCGCCGGACATCCGAAAGTGGTTTGGGCCTGCGGGCGGTCGTGTTGGCCCTGACGCTTGCTCGGCGGCTTCGCGTGCCAGGCAGCTTGACAGAGTCGAGGCTGGTGAAGGGCTCGCTGGCGAGGAGGACACCGAGAAGGGCACGCACGCCTACCTCGACGACGTCGACGACAACCTCGACGAGCTCCACCAGGCCTCCGTCGCCGTTAAGAAGGGAGCCCGAAACTTTTGGGTTTGTAGGGAGTGCGGCTACGACACCGGCAAGCACCCGCAATGGCACAAGCGGAAACACGCTCACATTGCTGCTTGCCATCCTGAACTTGCCAAACAGATGGATGAGAGAGCCAACCGCAGAGCCACTTTCGTCCCTTACAGTGAGGCTTGCTGTTGGCGGTGTCCTGCGCCGCAGTGTGGGCTTGGGCTCCTTGCGAACGAGGCCACGCCTAAGCAGAGGCAGACGGCGAGACTGAACCATGGAAAAGAGGCTCACCCTGAGCTCGACCAGTCACTTTTCCACAACCAGTCCAAATCTGCTGGGAATGCTCGGAAGGCCACCGTCGCGAAGCGCAACTTGGGTGTTGCGCGCCGCATCCAACGCCTCGCTGATGCTGCTGAGGCTGGTCATGATGCGGTGTGGCTTGCGTGGCCTGCTGCGCCGCCTAAGGGCCCGCGCAAGAAAGATGTCAAGAATGTTCTGGTACACAAGGTCTACTGCAAGACCTGCAAGCAGACCGCGAACCAGCCGAGCGAGCTTGCAAAGAAGGAGTGCCAAGAGGGCTTCGAGGGGCCCAAGCGAGGAAAGTTGGTGGCACGGCTTCGTGCTGAGGTGGACGCAGGCACACACAACGAGGAGCTGCATGCTGCTGCGCAGAGGACTCTCGAGATCCTCGGGGCTGACCATGAGGCTGCCAAGCGTGAGCGTGCTGATGGTGGAGAGCACAATGTTGACATGTGGGCTTGGCCTGGTGGCGCGGTTCGCTATGTCTGCAACAAGTGCCGTTTCGTTGCTAACAGTGTTGAGGGCTTTAGCAAGAAGTGCGAGGGGCGCGTCGCTGTCCGCAGGCGCACCAAGGAGATCGAGAGCCTCCGGGAGTTCGCCTCTGGCAAGGGCGCCGCGCATGATCAGAGGGCTGCCGTTCGCATCCTTGACTACCTGGGCCTCGAGGCGCATCCGAAGGAGGACGCTGGCCGTGAGGCTCTCGCCAAGGGCCTTCAGGGTGGCGTCGCAGACGGGCAGCCATGACTCAGGCTGGCCACGCGCTGCGGGTGGGCACTATGAATGTTCGCACGTGTTCTGGGCGCATGGCTGCAATCGTTGATGCGGCCAGAAGGGATGATGTCAACATTCTTTGCATTCAGGAATCTCGCATCATGCCAGATGCTGTCAAGGGCCTGCACTCTACGTGTCGCGCTCTGGGCTTTCGGTTGGAGGTTGGTCCTCAGGACGAGCATGGTGGCGTTGCTGTGCTATCGGACCATCCGGTCGCACGCGTGGCCATTCCTAGCTTCTTGGAATTTGGCCGCAGAGTCATGGCGGTCCAAGTGTCTCGTCCGGGCATGCGGCCGCTCATGTTGGTGAATGTCTACGTGCACGCGAACGACAAGCAACTGGGCACCCACTTGCTGCAGTCCGTCTTTGAGTGGCTTCGTTCTACTGGCGAGGACTACGTGGTCTTGGGCGATTACAACAGAGAACCCGAGGAGTTTCCCCTGGGTGGCATGATGGCAGTTGGCGCTGTATTTCCCATGAACACCGCCTTTGTTCATGAGAGTGGCACGCATCGTAACGCCGACGGGGAGCTCACCGGTGTCCACCTGGATTACGGCATCGCTTCTCCTCGCGTTCAGATTGGCTGCAGATACCAAGGCCCTCCCGTCGCTGACCATGATCTGGTGTCCTACGACTTGCCGCAGGGCCTTCCGACCGAGCAGTGGAGGTGGCAGCCGCGTGTGGGTCTGGACCTTGGGCGCGGCGAGACGTGGCATGATGTGTGGCCCCAGTTCCAGCTCAACTTCGAGTCCGCTCTTTCTGAAGACGACACAGAGAGCGCATGGCGTGCATTGTCTGCTTCAGCTGAGGAGGCCTTGCGTGCTGAGGGTGCTCGTGCCGCTCCTCCTCGGGGCATTCCGGGCAGACCTGTTAGGGAGCAGCCTATCAGGCTCAAGCTGCCGTGCTTCCAGACTTTGCTGGAGCGTCAGCTTCGTCGCCTTGCTAGGAGGGTCTACGAGTTCACGCGGTTCCCGAACGCCGTTCTAGAGACCAAGTTGGTGAACACCAGGGCTTCGTGGCCTCAAGTTGCTCGTGACACCTGTGAGGGCAAACCCTGGCCTGAGGTTGCTGCGACACTCACCAATCTCGCCAACGAGGAGGCAGCTCGAGCAAAGGCGACTCGGATCGCTAAGTGGAAGGAGGAGATTCAAGAGGACCTCCCTCGCATGGCTCGCTGGATTTCGCAGAGGATCGACGACAACCGCATCGAGCTGCAGGACTTCTCCAAGGACCCTGACCCACAGTGTCAGGCTGAGAGGTTGGCTGCGTCCCTAAACTCGCTTTGGGACCCTGCCAAGCGGCCTCCGTTGGAGGCTCTCGACCAACTGTTGTCTGAGTTTCAGGCTCCGGCTGGACCTCAAGGTGCTCTCACTCTCACAGGGCACGCGCTCTTTCGACGTGCTAAGGCTAGCCGCAGGCGGGCTGGTGGTGCAGATGGGTGGCAAGGCAGCCACTGGGCTGCGCTGCCTGAGCAGTGGTTTGAGCACCTTGCTCAGATCTGGAATCGGGTCTTGGGTGGCGCTTCGCTGCCTGCCGCGTGGGCCTCTGTTCGAGTTGCGGCCCTGCCCAAAGAAGGTGGTGACTACAGGCCCTTAGCTTTGGCAAGTTTGGCTTGGCGGCTTGGCTCTTCTTGCTTGTTAAGGCAACTTCGTGCATGGTTCGCTGGCTGGCTCCCTGCGCAGCTGTTGGGTGGTGTACCTGGCCGTTCGGCCGACCAGGGGCACGCTGTCCTTGCCGCTGAACTGCGCTGCAAGTCAACTCCGGCTGCTCGGTTGGCTGGCTGCAAAGCGGACGTTCGCAAGTTCTTTGACACTTTGAGTCCCGAGATCGCCATCAGAGTCTTTGAGCACTGCAATGCTCCGCCGGAGGTGGTTCGCCTGTTGCGCTCCTTTTATTTGCACCAACAGCGGTGGGTTGCTGTCCAGGGCCGCTTTCACAAGGAAGCGCTGCAGACTGGCTCCTTGCTGCAGGGCTGTCCGTGGAGCCCAGTGTTGGCTAACTGCTGCATGGCTTTGTGGGTGGCACAGGTTACGACCGCTGCACCGTCTGTCCAGGTGCAAGTTTTTCTGGACGACCGCACTTTGCTTGCCCGCAGCCGCGATCCTGTCACTGATCTTCTCCGTGCTCACAGGGCGGGCAGTGTGGTTGACAATGCGCTGGGCCTTTCTTTGCACAAGGGCAAAAGCGAGAGCTTTGGTGGTGACCAGACTGTGCGGGAGGAGTTGCTCGAGTTCGCCGACGACATTGGCGTTCCGCAGGTCGAGTTCAAGTTTCTTGGGGTTCGCTACCGTACAGAGGGCGGCCAAGTCTTCACGGAGGCGTTGCTCACTGAAGAGCTTAAGGAAAGGGGGCGACGCATTCGCTTGCTTTGCCATGGAGTTCGTTCGCGCTGCCGGCTCGCCGCCATCATGATTGTGGCTAAGTTTCGCTACATGCTGGGATGGATGAGGTTTAGCAAGGCCACGCTCACTACTTGGACGAGCCTCATCGAGAAAACAGTTTGGGGCAGGGCCACGCCTGTGGGTCGGTCTGCTACACGCGGCACTTGGTTCGGTTTGCTGGGTGGATCGAGGGCATCAAGTCTCAGCGTGCTCAGGCCATTAAGTGGAGTACCGCGGCGCTGCAGCGACAATTTGATGTGACCGCTGATTTTGATGAGTTGCACAAGCAACTTTTGGCTGAGAAACGCCGCGCGAGAGAGGAACTGTCCTCATGATTCGCGTGTGAGAAGAGCGGTTTGCGATGGTTTTCTGGACCTGCCATGTTCGTGCCATTTTTTTCTGCAATTTTCTGGCCACATGGACGTGAGAGTGCCTTTCGGGGACGTTGATGCGCCTTATCCGTGCCACTCCGTGCTAGGGTGACATGGTCCTCTTCAACAACAACAACAACAACAGCCTCGGATCCATGGAATGGCTGAAGCTTTCTTGAGTTTATGCTTCAAGTGGAGCCGGTGGTCTTGAGAGTTGAAGCAACAATGCTGGGATTCGCGGTTTAATCACAATGTAAGCTTTCAAGGCTTGAAAAGAGATGCAGCTTCTCGTCGGAATATCCAGATCGAGCTGTGTTCTCCTTCTACATGCGTCCTGTTGAAGCGCGAGGGCTGCTCATGACCGATAGAGGCAACAACAAATTCATCCGAAATCGCATCCCCTCCACCAGCGAGGAGGCTTGCAAGTGGCTGGGTTTGGCCTAGGTCGGGCAAAGCTGCAGCCTCGCTTCCCGCATTCTCGTCTGCCAGAGGTTCCCAGGCTAAGCTGAAATCCTCCAGCTGCAGCACAGCTGGTGGCGCAGCCAACAATGATCGAAGCTGGTGCAGGGCAGACAGCTTGAATTTCATGGTAATGAACATCCCCCGCTGCACCACCTTTCTCAGATCTTGAAGGGCCAAGCTTTTCCGAAGTGATTCCGATCCTGCAGGCACGTCAACTGGGTCCTGTGCAATCGGAAGCGCACGCTGCGACACGGACCGTTGTGGCACCGCCACTGGAAGTTCCAGGGAATACTTGCAGTAGGGATCATCGTGGTATATCATCCGGAATTCCATATCCTTCTGTTTGCCGGTATCCAATCGCAGCCACCCACTCTTCAACATCATGTCCGCATCAAACCCCAAAGCCTGAGCAGCGGCACGACCATTTGACACACCATCCATGATCGATGCCAGCTCCAGTGCATCGTCAGGACGGGCACAAAGGTGCGCCCTGATCTCAAGGAGGCGATGGGACAGGCTCGTATACGCAGCAGAATGATGAGGAGCATGTTGGGAGGCCTTCTTCGTGCGAGCATGCTGAGCCTCCACTCTCCAGGCTGAGGCGAACATGAGGCGGAGCTCGGCGGCCTGCACTTTCAGAGGCAGCAAAACATCGCTGTCATCCCAGAGTCCGCCCCCCTCGACGAAAGCATGCAAAGCATCCATGTGGTCCCGGAGCTTCATGATCCGCGGGTGGCTGCAATTTGAACTGAGGCACTTCTGCAGGCATTTCACACGGACCTTTGGATTACGGTGAGCCAAACCGGCCAGGACATGTGGGGGCTCTTGCCAAAAGCTCAACTTCAGCACATAGGTGGTCACGATGCGCCTTCTTGCAACCTCAAAATCCTGCATAAGGCCCCGTACCTGGACGTCTGTCAAGCCTCTGGGTAGCGAGACTTCAAGACGGCTGGCACTTGCATCAACAAGAGACTGGATCAAGTGAAAAGAGTCTCTTGAAGCTAGCTCAGCACACCGTCTACCTCTGAGCGGACACAAGCACACTAAGGTTTTCAACTCTGGAAGATCCGAGTCCTGCCACTGCTCGTGGCAGGGACACCCACTCACAAACCGCACAGGCACAGCCTGGCGTTGCACAATGGCCACTTGAAGAAGAACCTTGATGGAGCCCCAGAAAAACGGTGATGATACACCTTCGTCCGCGGCTTTCAAATTGACACCCAAATCACCCTCTGCTGTATCACCAGGTCTGGCATTCGGGACCGATTCGTGACTGGCATGCTTGGACCCCAAGAAGCGACCCAGATTCCAATGCATCCTCAATGCACCCTCAAGTTCGTGGATCTCTTCTATGGCTGCTGCAACAGTGCTCCATCGTTTCTCGTGAGGAACGACTTCAAAAGACTGAATCATGTCCATGTATGCAAGCGCCGGTCCATGACTGAAACACGTTTCAATGACCTGTTGCTTAGTCTCTCGCCCTGCAAGCAATGAGCAAATGGCCTTCAAGGAAACCATCATTTCTGAATAACAGCTCAGAACATCCTCCAAGTTTGCAGTGACATTGTGAATGACGTGCATCATGCCCGGCCCCTCGAGGCTGTGTGAGAAATCAACAGTCTCAACCTCGGCAGCAGTCGCATCGGCTAAAGCTGGTTGGTCGGAGACCTGAAAACAATCCTCCTCAGTGGCTGCTGCTGGCACGACAAACATCTCCTCCTGCTCTAGCCTGGTTTCCATCGCCTTGCAATGTAGGTAGGGGGGCAACATGACCTCCAGACTGACCTTATCCACCCGGGAGAAAGACTTCTCCGTCCCGTAGCCAGTGTGAATACTGACAATGGAATGGCAAAGTTCTGCTAGGGATGACCGGCTATCCACAAGAAGTGCCAGGGTGTGCAGAAAGACACGCAGCTTCGCAGGAAGATTCGTTCGGGAATGTGCCAACATGATGATGGGCGCGACATGCCAGGTGAAAACACTTGACAACGTTCGCAGCATCATCGCACCCTCTGTGTGTCTCTGATCGGCTCTGTCCTCATCACTCCTGGAGGTGAGGCGGCCCAGCTGCACCAAGTCCTGCAAAAGCAAAGTGATAGCAAGTGAGCTCGCTTGGAAGAAGTTTGACTGCTGGCTCTCAGATTCAGATCACGCTCGAAATCATTTTGCGATGAATCTGCACAAGCATCGCCTGTTTTGAGACTGGCCGTTGCAAAATGCACGGCCAGGCCATGAAGGCTCTGAAGAGCAAGATGAAAGGCAGTCGGCGGCTCGATTGGCCGATTGGCATCAGCAGTGCGATTCAGCAGGCACCCGGTTCCCAGTGAACAGGCAACAACACCAGAGTTATGAGTTAAGTAGCTGCTGGTGGCACGGGCCGAATGTTACAGCGTAGCTGTTTGTTTTTTGACACTGACCAAAACAGCCTGAGACAGCCGCCTTGCTCACTGGGCTCGCGAGGCCAGGAGGCTGAAGCCCTCTCACATCCTTTTGCTGGACTCCAGGAAGTTGCAAGAAGTGGCCAACACGCTGGCACTCGTCCCCGTCCTTGCCCGTATCGATGCCAGCCCAGCCGCCTCCGCCTCCGTCTCCACCGCCCGGGCCAGGGCTGGCCAAGCCCCTCCGAGAGGGAACTCCTGAGGAACCCTGGGCCCCACTGTGACGGCGTTGCTTCTTCAGAGGCGCGGCGGCGGTTGCGGGATCATTCTGCAACGGCTGCTCTCTTGCCTCCACCAGGGTCACCTTCTTCCTACGTGGAAGCGGAGACCGCGACGCCTCCGCACCCTCATCCTTCTTGCCATCGGCACCAAAGCCACCGCCATTGCCCTTGCCGTAGATCTTTTGGCATTGGGATCCTTGGTGTCGCCGGGCTTCTTGAAGTACGGCCCGTACTTACAGGTGTACTTGTGTTGCGACCAGGATATGTCGCAATCGACGATCCACTTGTGGCACTGCGGGCACGGCTTGCGAAGCCCTCGCACACCTCGCGCCTGCTGGCAGCGCACGCTGTACTGTTGGTGGCTCTTCAAAGATTCGAGCTGCCCTTGCACGAACTTGTGGCAAAACTCACAAATCATGCCCTCGTCCTCGTCATAGTGGATGGGCTCAAGCTCAAGCTCAGGCACTGACAACTGACAACGGCGAGCGTGGCACTGGAGGTGGAGGAGGCGTCGCGGGACCTGGAACCGGTGACCCCTTGCCACGGCCACCATTGCCATCCTCCTCGATCGCCACCTCTTCAAGCCGCTCATCCCCCGACTCGCTCAAGGACACTCTCTTGACACCATCAGCGAGCACCTCGTCATCCTTCTTCACATTCTTCTTCTTCTCAGCTTCAGCTTCGGTCTCGTAGCTGCTGCTTTCGTGCACATGGGCCCCACTCCGGGCCATACGAGAGGCCATGCCAGCTGCCGCCGCGACCACACCGATTCCGAGACCCAGCGGGTCCATATGGGCGACAGCTTGAAGGCACACTGCAGCGGCAACAGTATCAGTGACGTTCAAAGGCACACGAAGCACTAACAGCAACATGGCAACACTGTCACACATCAAGTCAGCACTGCCGCACAAGGACGCAAAGTAGTGGCAAACAGCAGGCATCTGGTCGGTCCTCGTGCAACTGGACCAACTCCTCGGTCTTGACAATGTTGAGCACCGTGACTTGGTACTCTTGCTTCGCCTGCCACGTTGCATCAGTCTGCACATAAAACTGCAACACCAGCCCCACCATGCTGCCGCAAGTGGGAGCACACCCACTTACGGAAGAGAAGTGACCAAGAGACATCAATGCGTAACCGACATCTGGAAAGAGTCGCTGCAGATGGAATCCTCAATCTTGAACCCTCATCTGTGCCGTCAATAAACTCAACTGCATCTTCCTTGGTGCCTTCAGGAAGAGTGACAGCGCATGCATGTCGCAATGTTGCCTTCAACTCCCTATCATTCTGCAAGAGCCCTGCTACCCAAAAGAATTCCACCAGCCTGCCAGCCGCATACTTGCGACTCCTCCCCAAGGAGCCAGCTTGCCATCGGAAAACACGCTTTTCAAGCTCCTGTTTCTGTAATGCCTGAGCTGCTGACACAAGATGTTGCATGAGCTGTGTCCTGTTCCCCTCCCCAGGTGAGGTCTGCAACAGTCCTGAGCACACGATCTGTAGCATGTCAAGCGGAGCACCCTGGGCATCATCACATCCCTGAATATATTTCCATATATGCAGGTGGTCTGGCAAACTCTGGAAGGAATCTCGCAACGAAACCAAAGTCTCCAAAATCGGCTTTGCACAACGTGACGTCTGCCAGCCTGCTACCAAGCTCACTGATGGCACAGCTTCAGGCACTGCAACTCGAGTCCAGTGCTGAGTTGCCAACAGATACATGATAGGCTTGGGCAATCTCAAGACTCAAGACAAGCTCAGGACATTCACTCACCACTTGCCAAGTGCTTCCAGCCAGCAAACTCACGGGATCCCACACCAGTAACACGCTTGTCCCACAAGCGTGCTGCCCAAACAGGGTTCAACTGGAAAAAGGTGTGTTTTCCAGTTTGCGTTTCTTGCAGAGACAAGGGAACTGACAGCATCGCAGCTTTGACTACCCGAAAATAATACAGCGATGACTCCATCAAATCATTCTCAAGCGTACTCCACAAATCATACTGAGCTTTCATCTCCGGGCAAAGCTGCAAAAGCGAATGCTGCACAGCTAGTGGCTCGATAAGGGCTAGTCCGACGATTTGATGCCCACCTGGCCAAATCGATCGGCAAACAAATCCTACTTCCATGTCATTCTGCTGCTCATACTCTGACAAGCATTCATGAACCCTTGGGCTAGTTTCTGCTGACATGTTCAGGAAGTCGTACTGCTTGCGGCTCGTTCCGTGCTGCTGATCATGCAATTTACGCTTGCCATCGCTGAAGGTAGCCAGCCAAACGACTTTTTGCACAAGATCTGCTGCCATCGGATCTAGCTGGGGCACCTATTTATCAAAACAGCTGATATGAGAAAAACTCCATGTCACCATGCGGTTTAATCAGCTTGTCACATTGGAACTCGGTTCTGTTCTGTTCCATTAAAACCTGAGCTGCTTTTACACGGCTTAAACTAGAAACTGACTGAACAGACCATTGCCTCCGTCGGTCTACAACTCTGCTGCGAAAAACTGCGGAATCATCAATCCAGCACTATAAAATTCGTCACACATGCGGCCTGGTTTCCAAAAGACTGGTTCCAAAAGAAGTGGGCCAATAGCCACCGAACCCCAAACAGCTTTCAATTGCAGCACAAACCCCGGACCGAGCAATTAGCCTCGAATTGTGTCCCCAGAGCCACCGGAGCACGTCAGAAGAGACTTAACGAAATTAGCTACCGAATACCTATAAGAAAAAATTCCGAATACAAGGACTCCTTAAGTACAATTCCGAGTTCAAGTTAATTCGGAATTGTATATATACCCATACATATACATGGGTATATATACAATTCCGAATTCATCCCCGACCCTAGGGGTGGAGTTAGGGCCGAATGGGTGCACATGGCGCAAAGGAACCTATACCTAGGGTACCCATATATTGCCAGCGATTCCTCTCAAAGTAATCCCCGAATTCCAGAATGAGCCCGAATACCTACAAGAACAAATTCCGAACTCATCCCCGACTCTAGGGGTGGAGTTAGGGCTGTATGGGTGCGCATGGCGCCAAGGAACCTATACTAGGATACCCATATAATTAATGCTATACAAGGACTCCTTAAGTACAATTCCGAGTTCAAGAAAATTCGGAATTGTATATATACCCAGACATATACAATTCCGAATTCATCCCCAACCCTAGGGGTGGAGTTAGGGCCGTATGGGTGCGCATGGCGACAAGGAACCTATACTAGGGTAACCATAATTAATGCCAGCACAAGGAATCCCAATGCCAGCACAAGGAATCCCAAAGTACAATTCCGAATTCAAGAAAATTCGGAATTGTATATATACCCATACATATATATGGGTATATATACAATTCCGAATTCATCCCCAACCCTAGGGGTGGAGTTAGGGCCGTATGGGTTCGCATGGCGCCAAGGAACCTATACTAGGGTACCCTTATAATTAATGCCAGCACAAGGAATCCCAAAGTACAACTCCGAATTCAAGAAAATTCGGAATTGTATATATACCCACACACATATATATATATATATATATATATATATATGGGTATATATACAAATTCCGAATTCATCCCCGACCCTAGGGGTGGAGTTAGGGCCGTATGGGTGCGCATGGCGCAAAGGAACCTTATACCTAGGGTACCCAATAGGGTACCCTTAATATTAGACCCCGATCGAAATAACCCCCGGCCTCGAAATGTGCCAGGAGTCGTGGGTCCCATCGATGCCGTGCCCACCTGGGCAGCATCTGGTGTTATAATTCTATAAATATATACATATATATATATATACACATATCTACTAATACCAATTTGGTTATACCCGAGCCGATACCACCCCTATATGTAGGGATCGTATAGGGTTTCCGCTCCAGCGTTAGGGTCCGGGCTTAGGGTGTGCCGGGGAATAATATTTAAGGTCTTTGAGGTTTACTGGTTTAGGGTGCCAAAAGCACTGCTGGTTTAAGCTTGGGCCGTACATACGGTTGCGGGCTGGGTCGGGGCAGGGGCTTAGGGAGTATCAGGGCAATTTGAAATTAATTATACAACCCAACCTGACGACGAGCCGGCCACGAGGAGGTCGATGTTGTGCAACGGTGTGCCTTTCCAATGGCGCTGGCGACTTCCTCTTCGGAAAGCTTTGCGTCGCTCAGATCCTTCGGTGGCATGTTTTGCCGTGGTGACTTGGGCTGCCGCTCATTACAACAGTAATGGCATTTCTTGCAGCAGTACCCGCCAAAATCGGTGCAATCGTGCACGATGAAAGCGCATGCCGCGGCAGCGCAGCTGTAGCTATAGCTGTGCCAATGGAAGTAGTCAATCAATGATCTCCGGCTCGTGCTGCAGGGGTTGGGTGGGCTTAGAAAATCGAGCATTGTTCTAGGCCGGAGGGCTGGTATTCCTAAACCTATAAGTCTCGATATCAATCATATATATATATATATATATGTATGTGTATATATATATATGAGTCGGCGTCAAAATTACTTGTTCATGCTGCTTTTGGTTTTGAATTAGCGCGTCCCCTATCGATCCTCGAGGTTTTTGCCTCGTGCACCTGCAAGGACCATACGACTAAGTAGACTTGTTAAGCTATATGAGATGTACTGGGAGTTACTGCGTTTCCTGAGTGCAAGTGACGAGTTCCAGGAGAGAAGAGAGGAGCAGTAGTAGTAGTAGTAGTAGTAGTAGTAGTAGTAGTAGTAGTAGTAGTAGTAGTAGTAGTAGTAGTAGTAGTAGTAGTAGTAGTAGTAGTAGTAGTAGTAGTAGTAGTAGTAGTAGTAGTAGTAGTAGTAGTATATAGTAGTAGTAGTAGTAGTAGTAGTAGTAGTAGTAGTAGTAGTAGTAGTAGTAGTAGTAGTAGTAGTAGTATAGTAGTAGTAGTAATATAGTAGTAGTAGTAGTAGTAGTAGTAGTAGTAGTAGTAGTAGTACTAGTAGTAGTAGTAGTAGTAGTAGTAGTAGTAGTAGTAGTAGTACTAGTAGTAGCAGTGGTAGTAGTAGTAGTGGTAGTAGTGGTAGTAGTAATAGTCGTAGTAGTAGTTGCAGTGGCAGCAGCAGTAGCAGTAGCAGTAGCAGGAGCAGCAGGGCGTCTTCCCCATGACATGGCCAGACCCTCGCACGCAAGCATACTTTCAAGTGCGACAAGTACCTAAATGAGCCATGGGGTTGTTTAGCACGTTCTTGACGCGTTTGGGGTATCGACCGGTCATCAATCTGGTTATCGATCCATATCTGACATGAAACCTGAAAACGTGCAGAACGTATGAAGAACAAGCTTTCAGCGCACAGGTTTACAGCCCTTTCCGAAACAATCCGCACACAAGTTTAAGCTTCGAATCGATGGACGTTCCGTGCACGCATCTGAAAGCTTCCGTGTCGGTCGCTTTGCCGTAGGCACAGACTGTGAGGCAATACTTTGCATGCTTTTTCCGCTTCGAGGGGTAGCTCAAATCCGAGTACGGCGCATGCTTCTGCTAGCCTATCTTATCATGGGTTATCGTTTTAGCGCGTCCCCTATCGATCCTCGGGGTTTTGGCACAACAACTACCCTCTACACTAAAATACATAAACGATAATTTTGACCATAACTCATATACCGATCTGGCCCGGAGGAAGACCAAGAATTTTCCTGGCAGGGTTTAGGGTTTCGGGTTTTGGTTTTAGGGTATTTCTCCGGCTGAGCTCCACATAGGATTTCGGCTTTAGGGTTTCAGGGTTTTTTGTGGGGTGTAGGGTTTTGAGGGTTTGGGGTTCAGGGTTCAAGTTTCAGGGTTTGAGTCAAGGGTTTTGGGTTTTAGGACCCCGGAATCATGGCATCCGAAACCCTAAATGCGAACCTCTGACTGAATGCTATTTGACCCTGCACCAGAATCCAAAAAAAGAAGAGGCTGGGCCCTATCGAAACCCGAGCCCGAACCCTAGACCCTAAACCTCGAAAGCTGTAGGCGCTCAAGGTTCGGGGTTTGGGGTTTAGGGTTCAAGGGTTTAGGGTTCACGTTAAGGGTTTTAGGTTTTAGGACCCCGGGATAATGGCATCCCGAATCCTAAATCCGAAGCCCTGGCCGGGTAAAAAACCCTTAACCCTGCACTAGAACCCTAAGCCCTGAACCCTATATTTAGTACAACCCAAGACGAGGCTGGGCCATATCGAAACCCCAGCCCAAACCCTAAACTCTAAATCTCGAAAACTCGACCCATATCCTAATTCATATAACCTATTCCCCGATATAGCTGGGAGCCCAGGCATCCCAGCGATCATCCACCAGCGAGCCAGCACCTGCATCGCAGGAAGGCTTAAAGTAGTAGAGGGTTAAGGGTTTTGTGTTCGGGGTTCGGGGGTTCGGTGCACCACCTTCTCCCAGCGATGCACCGAACCCCCCAACGCCGATGTAGTCGAGCCAATGCATTAGGGTTTTGGGCTTAGGGATTTTGCACTAATGACCGGCCTATCTGTATAAACCCAAATGACTCCAAAACAAGACCCTCGCCCCTGATCCCGAAAAGAAGCTAGAAAATATCCCTATGCACACCCGACATCCGAAATTCTCAAACCTGCTAAACCCGACAGCCTAAACCCTAATCTAGGGCAGGGATTAGGGATCTTATATAATTTATGTTATGGGTTGAAGCGGCTTTCGCCACAAGGCAGCGCAGCCGCGCAAGCGCCCCGCCGCGGATGGAGATGCATCTGCGAAATCTGGATCTGGGCTTTTATAATATATTTACTATATCCGCGGCTTTAGGGCTATTCGGGACATGGGGCTTAGGGTTGGGCCTCGGGCCCGCGCTTTAAGGATGTGGGGTTTGGGTTGGGTTTGGCATTTACGGTTTAAGATTGGCCTTGAAGGCCGGTATATGGGTTCGGGATTTGGGCTTGGGGCTGGGCCTCAGGCCTGGTTCTTAAGGATCTAAGGTCTAGGGTTGGGTTTGGGATTTAGGGTTTTACGTTGGGCTTGAAGCCCGAATGGCTGGGCCTCAGGCGCGGTTATTAAGGATCTAGGGTCTAGGGTTGGGTTTGGGATTTAGGACTTTACGTTGGGTTTGAAGCCCGAATATTTGGGATTTCACACCTCAATAGTGGGTGGGGGGTTCGGGTTTGGGATTGAGGGTTTAGATTTGAGCCGGGCGGGGGCCCGGATTTTGAGTAAGTCGGATTGCATGGGGTCCGCCGCGATTAATATATATATATATATATATATATATATGGGTTAGGGCTTAGGGCTTAAGACAACCCAAATTGGACTAGGGTACCCCAAATTCGATTCGGGAATAGGGCTTAAGGAAAATGGGGGGATCCTATACAGCCCTTCGCGCCTAAAGCCTAGGACCTAGACCTATCCTACCTATCCCCTAGACCCTTGGGCCGTGGGCCCGCAGACTGATGTGGGTCTGCCTGGCATGTGCTCTGCTGCCATCTGGATAACACCGGAGTTATAGCTAGAGCAAATATATAAAACCTATAAAACCTTATATAAACCCGAATTCAAACTATTCAATTTGATTCATATATACTTCGGCCAGCATTTGGCCCTGTGTGTATATATGTAGGGGCTTAAGGTCTCGCCCCAGGTCAGGGGCTGCCTATTATTCCTGCAATCCAAAACAAGATCTTGAATCCCTATAATAAGAATTCGGCGCCCAACCTGAAACCTAAGACTTTAAACCCGAAAACCCGGATGCTGAAGCCTAAGAGTTTAAACCCGAAAACCCGGAAGTTCCCATGCGCCACAAACATTAGGGTTTCTCAAAACGCGAGCTGGCATAACAACTTAAAACCTCTAAACCTCAGACCACACATGGCATAAGACACTCAGCACCGCGCCTTAACTTATATTATGTCTTTCCTCGAATTAACCCTTAAACCTAAACCCAAATCCCGATAACCCTGGGCGAAATCCTCGCTGCCTGGCCCGAGGTTCTGCCGGCAGACCATCGTGTGCTACGCGATTAAAAGTTTGTGCTGCGTGTCTGCTTTCCTATACTATCAGGTGGAGTTATCTCTTCAAGGGTTAGTGCCCCCGGGGCTAGTTCTATAGCGGGCTGGGCTAAATATAGTTTAGGGTTTGGGGTTTAGGGTGCCATGTCGTTCACATGAATGCATCTTAATGAGCCACCGCGAGGCACGGGGCGATGTCGTAACCCTAAAACCCGAAACCCTTCATATCAGATCCCTGAAAACCCTAAAATCTAAGCCCTGGATCGGTTTAAGAGCACTTGTATCAGCAATGACATATATCTTCAAGCCCAATTATTATGTCACTTCAAGAGCTGGTGATGTTAGTATAATGTTACTTGCATAGTGGGGCAAAAAACTAGTCACTTCGAGGGGTTTGTGCATCATAAAAGAATGACATCCAGTACTGGTCGTTTGGAGGGTCCTGGTTAACGATAGAAACATATTTGGGCACAAGGTTTGCCCAACATGTACAGGTTGTATTGTCTCTTGCTTCGCTTTATCATGCTATGGGGCCAGAAAGAGCGTGTAAGCGGACAAGCTGTGAGCACAAAGTCTTCTCTGACTCCAGTGAACCAGATACATATATATATATATATGTATATGTATATTTATATTTATATTTCCCCACCCTCGGTGTGGGGTTGTTAAATGTTACAGTCAGCTATTACTCCTCGCCCGCTGAGATTACCTCCTGGAGTACCCAACCCTACCGTAAGAATCCCTGGAGTGCCCAACCCCACAGACTACCGTGAGAATCCCTGGAGTGCCCAACCCCACACACTACCGTGAGAATCCCTGGAGTGCCCAAGCCCACAGACTACCGTGAGAATCCCTGGAGTGCCCAACCCCACAGACCACCGTGAGAATCCCTGGAGTGCCCAACCCCACAGACTACTGTGAGAATCCCTGGTGTGCCCAACCCCACAGACTATTGTGAGAATCCCTGGAGTGCCCAACTCCACAGACTACTATGAGAATCCCTCGGGTGCTCGGGAACACCAGGGTTTAAGGTTTAGGCTCGGGTTCTTTAGGTCTTAGGATTTGCGTGTAGGAAGGACAAGGCGCTAGGGTGGGGATGCTCGAAGTAAAATTATATATGTATATATATATATATATATATGTATACGTGTGTACTAAATGAACTAACTAATGAAAGAAGAGCAAATCATAATAAATACGAGTGGTATGTATACATATATATATATATATATATATATATATATATATATACATACACAATACAACATGAAGATATGCATATTATGCATAGACTTACCTGAGACAAGCGGCCGCCAGGCAGACCACGGCACTGTCTCCCGCAAGCGCCAGTCGTTTACAGCCTACGACAAAGTTGGAAGGCGGGGAAGTCATGCCAAGCCAAACTATGTGACGCTATATTGCATTATCTTATGTTGCGTTGTGTTGAATTTAATTGTTTTGTATGTTTTATCACATCGGTACGGTCCTATACTGGGTTATCTCATGTTGTATTGTAATTATACGATGCTACGATTCATAATGCTTACCATATGCATTAGCTTCTATACTTATACGGTATAGGCTAACGCAAACAGGAGTTCTCATATCACGACACATGTCGACGATCGGATCCACGGAATCGAACTTGCCCGTAGCCATCCCTCCTCCCGGCTCCCTCCGCCAGTGGGCAGTAGGTGCATAGTTGGGTGCAGATTTGGAGGCGCGATGTTGGAGGTCAGAAATCGGGTCTTCGTCTTCTGCTTTGCCGGAGCACTGCGTGACTCTTGCAGGTTCAAGTTTCCCGGTAAGTTTCAACCCCTAAACTCCCAAACCCCTGAGCCCCGACAGCCCTAAACCCCAAAAACCTCAAGCGCCTCGTCCGCCGCTGCCCGGATGAAATCGTCGCCACCTAGTTTCTGGTTTAGGGCTACGGTTTACAATTATACGGGTTCGGGCTTCTAGAGTTTAGGGTTTTCGTGTCTATCGGGCTTATGGGGCTTTTATCGGGCTTCGGGCTTCTAGGGTTTAGGATTGATAAGGTTTTACGGGTCTAGGGTTTGCCCGTATCGGGCTCTCACCGACTCGCAGGATATCCCTGGGCACGCGTTATATGGGGCTTGCATCCCCTTAATGAGGAAGATTCGGGTTGGGAGGGGTTAGGGTTGCGGTGTTAGTTTACGGTGACAGGGTTTAGGTTAGCTGTTGTAGAACGCTGGGATGCTTTATTCCTTCAAATTAACGGTTTACTTTCCAAAATTTCTGCCTCATTAATTCTGAGGCTACTGCGTCCTGCATCGACACGGATCTTCCCAATTATGACTGAAGTAAGGAGTCTTACTCAGTTGTTCTGCGAAGCCCTCAATTGCCGAAGCCGCCCAGTTCAGTCGGTGTGCCTGACAACCCCGCGCCAGCGAAGCAGAAGTAACTCAGCACCGCCGCGAGCTCGAAGGTGTTCAGGTTCTGGTAGTTCTTTTGTACGTACTGCTGGCAATGCTCAGACAGAACCCTGCTCGGGAAGTCCACCTTTTTGAAAGCCAGGCAGACCTGCGCCAGGTCCCTACCCGGCAGCTTTTGGGGGTCCATGGCAGAGACGTGCTCCGCGGCACGCCGCCAGAAGCGCGCGTCGCGCCAGGGGTGCAGGGCGGCGCGCCGCACGGCGCGGACCAGGCTGTCTCCACTGAGGTTCTGGAGGTCGACGTAGGGAGGGAGGCACCGGGGTGCCTCAGAGAAAGCTATGTTCCGGGAAACAGTCTCTGAAGTGTTGGCAGTTTTTCAACCTTGCGGGCCTTGTCGAAGATATAGAGATGGAGGAAGCGCTCTGTGGGCGCAGCCATGTTTGAAGATTCGAAGAGAGCTTCTGTCTACAAAGATTCTATTGTGCTGTTTTTGTGTGCCCGACTTCTGCGGCGTATTATGAATCTTCGCCAGCCCTCACATGAAGCCCAGCGACAGTCTGCTTGATCCTTCCCTCGCTGCAGGATCTCAGTGCGCAGCCACTTCCGTGCACGACCTGCCAGGATCCTCGAGCTCTACTAGTGCGACCTCATGAGCACTGTTGGAAACGAGTGGTGGGGGATAGGATTGCACCTGGATGCTCTCTGATGTGGGCAAATGGTACCTGGCATACGTCACAACAAATCTTCGCACGTGGCCGCTGAAAGCAGGGGCCCCCTCCTGCACATTTCAAGCATTGTCCTGCAGTGATCTTGCAAGCCTGCCTCTGCTGTTAATTTTCCATGGCGCACTGCCATTAACTGTCTCGTCTACGGCAAGCAAACGCTGCTAGCCCTCCTACGATGCGAGGATGCAAAGAGCAAAAGCTGTCAGGCATGGTCTTAGCGCCTTGGCGCTGCAGCTTTTGATCTGAACACCGTCTGCGAAGTATGCAAAAGTGGGCACGGGCTTTGATGCTTCTGGATCAAAGCTTCGCCCTGAACGGATTTGACTTGTCGTGTTCGTACAGCTCGATCTGGAAGAGTGGCGAATCCTTCCTGCCCGATGAGCAGAGCTCGAAACGACCAGCAAAATCACAGTTTAGGCTTTCCATTACTTTGCCTTCGTTTTCGGATGTTCGCCTTTTCTGGGGGCTTAGGGCTGCAGCACGTCATCCCCAAGGTTCTTTTCCCTGAGCCCGGTCCTCTGGTATGAAATCTCGAGCCTGCCAGCCGTGCGCCAGTGCACCTGATCGCACGAGACGAAAGACGACATGGGATGGTATGGCCTGTCCGAACCAAAAGATCAAGCCTAATCATGCGAGTGGGAAATATTTGTAGGAAGACGTAGGTATCTGTCTATCGAGCAACCTAGCTTATATTTACATATGCAAATATGTACATGTAAACTTACATGGAGGCACTGATGTGTACATATATATATATACATGAATACAAACAAGTAAATAAACATACAAAGAAATGTACATACATACCTACATACCTTCGTACATGCATACCTACATACGTACGTACCGTATGTACACGTGCATATATATATATATGCACATGTATTATTCAATGTATGCTCATGCCACTGCGTAGATTACCTTTCTTATTGAGCTGGCACAGTACTACAGCAAGGTCTGGGAGCGCTTGACACGAAACCCTGAACCTAGTTCATGATTGGGATCGGAATAACAATTTATTTTGTTATTCCTTATTGGGTTTAAGTAACCATAAAAATGTAAAATGTTACCCAACTATGACGAAGGAACCCCGAAGCTACCTTTGGGGGGGCCTTAACAATTAGAATACGGTTTTGATGACTACCATGCTATAGATATTGTAAGGAACCCCCAAACTAGTATTGGTAATTTATTTCACTAAGCCCTAATATTACGGAAATCTGCTCTACGAAGCGACAACTGCCGGATGCCTCGTCGGGGCCATCTGCCCAACGCAGATTCCGGGCCCTGGAGATCAAAAGTGGGCTTAGGTTCTGTAAAGCTTGAGGCGTCATGAGCACGCACGAATGAGATGCCAAAGGATCGAATAGCTTCGGCTTTGCAGGCAGTGTGTGGTTGAGGTGTGCTTCCATGCCGCACTGCGCCCAAAGGAGTCCGCAGGCTACCGCTCGGCGCTGATAGCCGAAGTATACAAGCACAATCTGGCAGGCTCCGAGAGCATGGCGCCACGAAGGCCGCAGGCAAGAAGCTGTCTTGGGAGCCTCACAGAGACAGTACAGAGACAGTCTGGCATTATGAGAAACCAGAATTTGGACCTCGAGCTCTCCACCAAGACTTTAGCGCCTCTAAACATCAAAAACCTAGAAACCGATGCTGGTGAGTCAAAGCCCAAGTGAGCCGCGGCGGACGGAATCAAGTACAAGCGGTGCTCTCGGACATGCTTTACTTAAAGCTACACCTACCAGTCCTAAATGTGTACGGCTCCTGTGGTTATCAGTAAGATAAGGGCCTTAACAATAAGAATCGGGTTTTGGGGCCCCATTATACTGTAATCATTACTCCTGTAAGGAACCCAAAGTAGTACAGGTAATTATTAAGGCCCCTATACCATTGAACCCTACTCTAGATCCCTTATAGACCCTTTTCAGGAACCCTTTAAAGAGAGCCCCTATAGTAGCCATGCATGTCCGAGACGCGCCTCCGAGGCCACCATGAAGCTGCATGGCACGGTCCACCACGCGCTGCGTCCTTGCCGCACCATGTAAGGCCCTCTACAAATAATGTCGGGGCCTTAATAATTGAGAGTGCAACGCCCTGGTGGCGTGTATTTCTCGGTAATTTAGAGGTTTTCACACGAGTTTATGCACCCAGAATATTAAGCGTTGTGTTGCCTCATCCAGGCATGTACCCTTGATTTTGAGTCTTGGGCATGTCACGAAGTAGGAGTTTGTTGGGGAAGAGGGAGGAGGTTTGCCATCCAGCATCTCCATTGAAGTTGAGGTGCGTGATCTGGCATATCATGTCAAAATCATTAAGAATCCATCACAACCCCTGGGTGTCTATCCACATATGCATCTGGCTTTAATGGATGCGTGTTTATGGAAATGTGTATATTTACATGTGCATACGAATGCTGACCTGTAACTTAATGTATATATCATGTCTTCAACTAGGGATTGAAATTGTGGCGTGGGCTGCAGCATAAAAGCGACTATATTGACAGGCAGACCGTCATCGATGTGTATATACAACCGCATCTGAAGCCGTGGCTACACTTATAAAGCTCTGAGGGGTTTGCCACCTTTGAAGGTTTGCTACCCCGTCATCTACTATTGAAGCCTTGGATTGAGAGTGCAATATCTTCTAGTCTGCCTGTATTTGGGAAAACAGTCATCGATTTGAGGATCCAGTTGTGGTTCCGCCACTCATCGAACTTCTACGGGGGTTTGGCTCATTACATCCATGCACGGCACTGCATTTCAGCCGAATGTCTTCCAGTAGAGTTTGGATGCTCTGGACACACGTCATCGTTTTCGGTACTCAGGTTCGCTACACACTATATATCTTTCGTGGATAAGTGTAGCCCGTGATATGTACTAAAGTGTTCAGACTCTGGTTTTTATTCTGGTGGTCTCCCAGCATCCCCTAATGTGATTTGCATTTCTGGCTGGGTGGGCCACACCTTTTAAGGATTAGCTTACGGTGTAATAGGGCATGTTAATCAGTTATTCTATTGAAGACCTGTTGTTCGCCATCATCCACCCACTTCCATGTAAATCCCAAAGACAATGTAATTACCCATTTCCGTGATGCACACAAAGTTATATGTGTGTGTATGCATGTTTACATGTGTCATCCACCCATAATATGCTTGCAAGGTTCCATTTTACATCGTGTGTGCAACTGCAGCGTGGCCTTGCGGTTACATACCCAGGTACTTGCATGTATATCGCAAAAAAACCTATCTATATGTGCATATTTATATAGAGATAGATTTATGCATATACATGTGTGTGCGCGTGCATGGGCTTCCAAAGTTCACGAACTTGTATATGGTTGCATAGGCTTCGAGAGTGCATGAACTTGTATACGTGCATATCTATGCATATATACATATGTACACACACATATATTACATGTATATGTAGATGTATATATGTACAGGTGTGGAGGACGTGCTTCCACACAGATTTGAAATTCCGCATCCTGTACCCACCATGCCCTTTCGGGGTTTGGGATAGGAGCCTGCGGCCCTCCATTTTCCTTTCAGTGCATGGCTGCCTAAATGCCTCATTGTTGCATACACATATGCTCGCTTATTTCAGAAATATTGCACATGTTTCCGTGATACTTATGTATGTACGTATATACCCGTGTATGTACATATGTATTAAGCATATATGTATGTGTGCATAAGGATGGGAAAAGCATGAACATGGAAACAGCATGAGCATGTGTGTATGTAAGCTTACACATCCATATGCAGGTGTGTATGCATGCCTTCATGTCATATACCAACATGCATACACAGACGTGTATATAGATACATACATATATATGTTGGTACAAACATCTATATACCAAGGTTGGCTTCCAGGTAACTATATATGTTCCGCCTCAAATGTAACAAGGATATTGTAGCTTGCAATTTTTACTGCATTGTCTAAGTTTCTGGGTGAGGGTCCAATATCTTCTACAGTCTAAGGTTTTGGGTTCGCCACCCAGCATCTCTTGAGACGGTTAGGACCATCATATGCATTTGGGTTCGAGGCCCAATAACTCCTTCTGAACTTGGGTCCCGGTACAAGGATCTTATTCCCATCATACTTTTACTGTGTAGAATGAATTACCCATCATACTTCTGTCACAGTTTTCAGGTGTTGGAGCCGCTTTCCTAGGTGGTGGACAACAATAGCAAGCGTAAAGTCTTGACAGAGGGATGTTTCATTGGACAGGACAGGATTGGTGGCATACTGGAAACCTTGAAATGATTGAGCAACACTGGATTGGGAGTGCCAAAGGCCGAAGGCTCCAGGCATCCTCTGCTTACAGACATGCGCCCTCCGGATGGCCCCTGGGGGCCGGGCGCCAAAAAAAAAAAAAAAAAAAATTGGCCAGAGATTTTGCACACAAGATTTTTTTTTTTTTTTTTTTTGGCGCCCCCCCCCCCCAGGGCTCCAGGGCTCCAGGCCTCCAGGCCTCCATACTCCAAGGCCTAGAGGCCTAGAGCCACACCTTAAGGCCATGCCCTTATGTCCTTGAAAGTTTGTCCCATAACTTTATCTCTCTCGGACCGGTGTTCGGTTATGCCCGAACATTTTCAAATGGTTTGGTGGAATTTGTTGTCAATTCAGAACACGTCGTAAAATGTTGTATGCTGCTAAAACAATGTTGCGGGAAACGAAGAGCTTGCTGAGCTTGCCATCTGAGAGTGCAAGTGAAAACACGAACACACGAAAAAGCACGCCACCAGGGCGTGATGTTCTGTAATAATTAGAGTAGGCTTCCTGTAAAGGGATCCTTGAAGGGTTCTATAAGGGATCTATAATGGGGTTCTATAGTAGGGGCCTTAATAATTCGAAGTACAATTCAAGAAGGAGCCCTAAGGGATAACGTTGGTAATTGTTGGGCTTCTATATTCTGTGCCCTCATTAAACGTCCAAATCCATGGCAACATAGACTGGAACATGTCTATGCCTAGGGCCTCGGCTCGATGGTTTAGGATACATGCGCCATGTGGGTGGTTGTAAAAAAAAATTGGGTCCCATTTTGGGTCCTTATTATTGTACGGCACCTAATATTTAGGGTACCCAAAAAGGGACCTTAATTTTGACAATCACCCATATAGGCACTCTAGCAAACCCCGGCAGCCCGCGATGCGAAGGCTCAAACCCCACTCTGGCGCAAAATCTGGCCTCCCTACCTGCACTCCGAATCTGGCGACGGACAGACCTCAAACCCCAAAACCTTTACTGTAGTCATAGTCATAATGTCACAATGAACCTTCGAGTCATACCAGAACACCGAAAGCCCTCTAGAGTGACAAGACAAGCGTTCCTAAACAGAATCTTACTGTTTAGTAAACCGTTGCATCCGTTAAAGTTCCATCAGCTTGGGCCCAGGCATGGCTGGCACGACAGCTTTGACCAAGCCTGAGGCAAAGCAAAAGTGGTGACCGAAGCCTCAGAAGTTACAAAACCTAAGCCTCTAAACAGCGAGGATCAAACTGGCCAAAGCAAGGCAATAATAATAGTAACAATAATAACAATAGTAATAATAGTAATAGTAGGAATAATAGTAATAATAGTAATTCTAGTAATAATAGTAATAATAGTAATTCTAGTAATAATAGTAATTATAGTAATTATAGTAATGATAGTGTCGAAAGCCCAACATCACAGAGGCAAGGGGGAACAAGCGGAGGCAAGCATTGAAAACAACCCGCAGCGCGAGACGTCCGCGTTTGCTCTGCCATTAACATCAGCACCTGCAGGAAACTGTCCGGGGACACGCAATCTGGCATTGTTACTATTATTATTACTATTGTTACTATTATTACTATTATTACTGGAGGTAAAGTCCACGGTTTAGGGCTTTGGAGTGGGGTTAGAGGTTAGGACTTCGCCAGACCGGTGAGCAATTTGAGGCCCCAGCTGAGCAGCTTGCGAGTGTAGTGGTCGCGGTTGCCGAGCCTCCGGAATCGACATGGGAGTTGCAGAAGAAAGATGACCCTAATATAGAAGCCTTTGTAATAGAATCCTTCTTTATGAAGACCCCCGAACCAGGTATTTACTCTAGACCGCTGGTTAACCAGCTTCCTTTCTTCGAGCGCCTTAATTTGGGATCCCTATAATCATCACTTTTAGAGGAGTCCTCTATGGTGCATCTTTTCAATCCAGACCCTGGGCCCTTAACTCTTTTTTCTTGGGGCCCTGAACTCCTCTCTGCTGATTTGGGGGGTTTCCGAAAACAGGGGACCCCAATACAGCACCCTAAATAGTAGGATCCGTATTATAAGGACCCCAAACTACAGTACCCCTATTTTGAGGAAACTCCCATTTTTGCATAAGCCCTCCGAGACAACCGGCCCGGCTTCTCGAAGGTGTCACGAGTACCAAGCAACATGATCTCTGTAAGAATACCAACCATGAGAGTACATAATAATAGTAATAATAGCAATGAATACAGTAAAAATTAATAGTAACAATAATAGTAGTAATAATAGTAACAATAATAATAGTGATAAAAAACAATAATAACAGTAAGAATAATCATTTGAGTAAGTCCCTTTGCAACTTGAATGTTTCGCCTCGGCCCCCGCTTGCAGCGGTCAGAGGTCCCCACAGGGATCCCTTGGCTTCCTTTTCCTCTTGATTTGGGAGTTTCCGAAAATTAGGGGTACCTTATTTTGGGGTCCTTATAATAAGGATCCTACTATTTAGGGTACTATATTAGGGTCCCCTATTCTCGGAAACTCCAATCTCTTCCTGGCGACCCTCCTTACACCAGGAGGCCACCCCCCTCCCCCTCCCACTCCAGCCTGTGATCCCCCCACGGCCCGTGCCTTTGCGACGCGAAGTGATCACAAACTACAATATACTTGTTGACTGTAGGGTTATATTATAATAATATAGTACTTCAAAAGCCTGTTTCGAGTGCAGCACCAAGCTTCCCAAACTTAAATCTTGGCCTGTCCATCCGGTCAGCGGCTTCTCGCACTAGAAGCCTCGCCTGCCGCTACGGAAGATGCAAGGGGTTTAGGGTTAAGCGGGTTTAGGGTAGAAGGGTTTAGGGATGTTTAGGGTTTAGGGATGTTTAGGGTTTAGGGATGTTTAGGGGTTTAGGCTGGAACACGCGAGTGGAGCCTGTGGCAGATCAAAACGCCAGCGTCAACCTTTCAAGCGGGAAGAGCCCAAGCCCCCCCCAAACCATATAGGGTTCAGGGTTTAGAGATCTCATGGTACCCCCAAAAAGCCCAAACATGCCTGGTCGATCTCTGAACGGCACTCAGCAATCTGCTGGACCTTATAGCAACGAGAACACTTGAGCGCTGTGGAACCTGCATGCTCCGCAGTGTTTCGCACAAGTCCTCCGACCGGGTTCCTCACGACGCCGCCCATCTCGGCCAACTTTTGGCCGAAAGCCGTGCGTGTGGTGGCGCGGCCTCATGGGATTGGGGTTCAGGCCTTGGGTTTGGATTTCCGGGTCTGGCGAACTGTGTCTCAATGGTCTGACTCCGACCGAAGTACACAGCAGAAAGGCAACGTCATCCCCAACGGCAGCGCTGTATAAGTAAACTTCAACGCAAGAGACGAATTCTGGCGGTTTCGCAAACAACTCGGGCTGCTTTATGCCGGCGTCTTGCTTTCTGTAAGCGCCTGGCGGCACATGTGGCTCAAAGCGCGCTCTGCCTGCGACGACATCTTCACACACACACAGCATCATGCTGCTTTCATTTCGAGCTCGACAGCAGAGTATTGCAAAAGGCTTGCAAGTCCAACAAAAAATCGATATATCCCCACCGCCGGCAAGTGAAGTGGATCATTCACCCGGCACACATTGTGCTCTGCCTGCCCAATCATCCGCATGCAGTGATGGATACCTTGCAGGGCATAGCCCGGACATAAACCTGAACCTCAAAAGCGAGCAAAAAACTTCCTGCCTTTTGCAAGTAAGCTACCCCTGCACAACAACAACTATTACATGCTATACAAAGCTTATTCTTCGGTCATGTGAACCATGTGACTGCACATTGCAATGCCCTGTAGCCCCCTTAGCCCCGAAGCCGCTGAACCTGGGCCGCATAACAGGCCAAGCTTCGGCCAGGTCCCAGCCGCAGCTGAGCAATCTCGAAGCCGCGGCCCTGGAGATGGAGTGCCGCAGACAGATGGTCAAGAGTCTAGGATTGAAAACAATAACATCGACATCGAATGGTATCGTCACCGAACTGCATCCCCATCGCAAAAAACTGCATCGCATAAATTCAACACCGCATGACACCGCATCGCTGATCGGGGTTCAAGGACGGTACAATTCGCCAGCCACTAAACACCAGCCGCTAGCCAGCGTGGGTGTGGGGGGTATCGAAACACACCTCGCCGCCAACAGCAATACCTAGCTCACTGCACCGCATACAGTGGCTAACAACCGCAAACCGATCGAACCGAGGTGTTACAAGCATATAATGTCCAGCTGCATATGTTAGGCGTATACTTTAGGGTGCTGGGGTCGCTTATTATCCAGTGCACAGTCCCTGCTTGCGGTTGATATGCTTGTTGGGAAGAGCTCTTCCTCGACTCAAACTCTCAGATTGCAGCCAGTTCTCAACACTGCAACGGAGAAAAAGTGCTTCCGACAGCATGCCGCATCCGCCTCTCCCCAGATCATGTTGCTCGCAGGCACACGGACATCCTGCAATTCTCAGATGAGTCGCAGAGCTCCCGCTCCGGACACCTAACTGCACATGCCGAGGCGACAGATGTCGGCACCCGAAGACCAAACTACGCAAGCACACAAGCGAAACTGCAAGCCGTAGACTGCTTGATGGTGGTGTATCAGCCCCTTGCTTCAACATCTTCGGCTGGAAGATCCCGAATGTCTCGATGGTAAGTCATACTCAGACTCACTGCTCATCACTGGTCACTGAACAGGGGGCCCAGCACAGCCTCAAACAGGATCTCCATGTGCCCCTTCGGGCAATCGTCGTCACCGAAGGTCTCCATTGGTCGCACGAGCGTGATGCCGGGCGTGTCCTAGGCGAAACCCGTGCTAGCGACCTTCTCCTCTAAGCACATGTACAAGCATGCACCACGGTTTAGTGTTGGTGCCGCTGAGATATCAAACTTGATTGACAGTGCGCCACTGCTGCCTGGAGTGCCAGGGACCTTGTTCCTTTCAAAGCACGCTCAGAACAATTTCAAGATCAGCTGTACACTGAATGATTGACACCGCACAATAGGAACTTTAGGGCAACTGTCGGTTCCTGCATTCCGGTGAGCTATCCCAGCCGTGTCAGCTGTTCGTGGGGAGTGCTGGCCTGTTGGCCATCCACCTGACTCTCACGGTAGATGCTGGCTGATCTCCTTGGCTCACGACGACGTGAAACAGCAGTCATCGCTTCGTCAGGCTGTAGCGTTCCACCTTTGCTGAGCACCCGTTTTGATACATCGGTGCGTGTGCGTTGTGGTTGTGTCAGTGTGTTGCTGTCCGATGTTGTGAGCAAAGTGTTCTGTTGAGATTATCTTTTGCGAAGTTGTCATGAGTCTTTGGTGACTCGACAAAAGCTGCGTTTTCTCTTTGACTTTCTGACCACCGTGTACTCGCGAGAGCACGGAAATTCGTTCGCTTCTTGGTAGACGTGAGTACGAACCCAAGATCGCTCCAACTGGCAATTCCAGGTCTGGAAGCTCTCGCTGAGCGCGCCTATCGGAAGGAAAGACTTGTAGCAGTGTCTCAATGGGCCGGGGAGTGGTTGGAGGGGCAAACGACTCGGATCCGGATCCGGCACTGCATCTGCCAAGGCAGCCACGGCTAAGGGGCAGCTCGGTGATGTAATCGTCACCATCTCCTTTGCCACTGCCAGCGGCACCGCTGCATGTTGCAACGAGTAGAAGCACGACACCAGGTCGAAAACCCCCGGCCGAAAAACAGCCGCCAGCTGCCCAAAGTCTGCCCTGACGAAATCCATTTTGGATCCCATCCTTGTCGAAGCCTTTTTCAAGGACTCTGGGCTCTTATCCAAGCAGCACAAGAAGAGAGTACTTTTGTGCTGCAACCATCGTGCACATTGGCAATCGGAGCCACAGCCTACATCGAGTACCAACGGGTTCCTCGGTGCACAATCCAGCGCCGTCTGTAGAAATCCGACATCTGATTCCTTCGCCTCGACTTGCCCAGAGAACGCTGTGAGAGTCTCAGCTCCGTCCATCACATGCTGCGGTGGAAAGTGTTCCGAATCAGGCTTGACTTTCTGGTTCATGGAAGCTTACTCTCATGAGGACCCTAGAGCGGGACGCTGATGCCTCAAGTCGGTCACCCCCAAAATATTGTAGCTGCACAAGAGCCAAGCGGATTGCAAGCAAGTGGAAGTGTACATCCGGAAATTCATCAAGCCGTTGCACTTTCTTGGAACATCTTACTTTAGGGTTTAGAGTTTAGAGTTTAGGTGTTACCATTTTACAGCAATGAGGCATCTTCGGTCTTCAACAGATGGACATGAAGGTATTGACATGGCAATTACCATGCTTCGGCACCGCATTAGCAACCCAACATAGGACTCATAGGACTACTGTGTCATTGAGGCAGAAAGCGCCATCCTGGGTACTTGTAAAAGAGGGGCCTGGGTTTCTGGAGAAAAGCAAGCCCCCACGCCGATACGCTAAGGTTTCCAGGGCTCCAGACCATGGGAACCAGGATCTGCGACTGGGACCGGTAAGTTGGCGACTCTGCCGTGCCGGTCCTGGTAGGAGATTGCGATAAGCCGGACGCTTAAGCCCCTCAAGTGGCAATGCAGACTGTTATCCTTCCAGGTGGTTCCATCAGACTTTGTCCCTCCAGTCCCTCCAGCTATGCAACGATATTTTTAACCTGTGTGTCCCTGCGTCTCTATGTCTGTCTCTCTCTCATTTACTTGCATGCTTCGCTCTATGAGGCCGTGGCGGGGTCCACTACAGAGCAGCGTGTCGGCTCTTGTTCTCTGATTTGGCTGCGCGAGTGGGGCATGGACTGCCCAAGGTGATGCGGCTTGGACCATTGTGCAATCTGGTTGCCGAGGCTAGTGAAAGGGCTCGGGACTGCATTCAAGGGCCCATGCACAGTAGCACACTGGTTCTAGACCCTAGAGGGGCGTACAATACGCGGACTGGGCCAAGGGCACATTACCACCCTGAAATCACACGAGCTTGGCAATCAGAGCCTGCCCATGAGGATCATGATCTTGCAGTCGATGTTCCTCACTGGTGGACTTTGAGACGCAGCTGGGCTATTCCGGGCCGACACTGGAAAGGCATACGCAGCGCACGCTTGGAGCACAGATAAGGCTGCATAAGTGCTGTCGAGCATCCCTGCTCCGGTGATCCAGTGCTTTCTGCCTCAAGTCCACACCGCATCGGTCAACTTACTCAAGATGTTTCTGCTGATGGGTCGGCCCAGCAGTTGCGGAAACTCTGGAATACATGCTGCCGACACGATGCACATGCGCGCTGACATATCAAGACCCGTAGGTTTCTTCATGATGCCAACACAGGCTAGTCATGAAAACTGCACCTAGCTGGTGCAGCTTTATCCAGAGCACTGTCAAGACCCCTGTCTTAAAGGTCAAAGTAAGCATATTCGACATGTTCATCATGATCTCAATCAAGTACTGTAACTTCAGTCAAAGGCCGTGAGGGTTACACAAGGTGAATTGGGCGCAGAGTTAGCCAGCAATTTGAGACTTGGTGGCGGGATCCTCAGCATGGAACCGTTGATCACCCAGTGGTCACCGTCTCGCATGATCATGGTCCTGCGCTGAACACAAGTAATTATGCCAGGTCGGCGCTGCAGCTCCCAGCGGCAGCACGAAACCGGTCCTGATGTTTGTGGCATCGCTGCTCGCAACTGCCGGCTCAGTCATGGCCTCGCACATGCGATCTTATACTCTGTCCGCAACGCACTGCCACCAGCTCCGGGCTACCACCACTGCAGCGCCGGGTCTGAGAGACGGGCATAACAAGAGCGTATCCTTGCATCCAGCAGCGGCTCCTTGGTGGTTGAAATCTCCATTGCTCAGAGCCTGGGGCTTCCCGTCTCGCTCGGATTAATATTGGGGGCCTCAATAAATAGACTAGGGTTTTGAGGCCCATTATACTATAAGTACAATAAGGAACCTTCAAAATAGTATTGGTAATTATTCAGGCGCCTATATTACCATTACCACTCTCGCTGCTCTCGCTAGTCGGGAGCTCCTTCAACACACACCAGGATCCCGAAGACGGTCCCGGCAGTCTCATTTGGAATAGCTTATGGTTGCGGACGGGGCTCAAGGCTTACCCGGGCCCAGGCCTTGGATTAAAAGAAACATCCTAAACCCCGAACATCAATAAACCCGAATAATACGAATGAGTTACAAACCCGAATACGCCCTGCTATCACCTAATAATACCAATAAGTCACGAACCCGAATAAGCCCTGTAATCACACACCCAAAATAAACTCTGGACATCCGGCACTCCTACGCTTGATGATATAAATCCTGCATTACGAATAGGGAATATACCATAATTCCCACAGTTTAGGGTCCTTAGGGTAATGCAGGATTTGTATCATCAACAGTAGTAAACCTGAGCCCTCCTCAGTCACCCGGCCAGCCACTGCTTCTTCTGCTCCTCCGTGCCAAATCGGGCCAGTACCTGGGAGCCCCAATACCCTACAGTCGGGTCGCAACTTTCGACGGCAGGGATGAAAGTGATAGTGGCATAGTGATTGTAGCAAAAGTATCACTGGTAATAATATTCTACATAGTAACGATCCGAATAACAGCCAGGATACTGCGAAGAAGAGCAAGAACACTCATCAAACAATGATAATTCTACATCACAGGCAAAGGACGGATCACAGGCAAAACCAAAGCCTTGTGCCGCTAAATGGCACTACCGAAGGGACTGGCACCCAAAGAGCCCAACAGCCGCCGAATATGCACTGACCTTACCTCGGGTCCTGGTTTTGTAAATAATATTCCGTAGTAACGGGGGTATTGGGTTCCGTTGGATTTTGGGGTGGCATATCGACTGTCAGTTTGCTCGCCAAGGTGCTTCCATGTTCCCAGTGTCTGGGCTCGCACAGTTGCAAGCCTGACCGAGGAACAGGAAGAATAGCCGCGTAGACGGTATGAATGATAAACATATCCGTGCATGAAACAAACTATCTCTTTGAATGTATACATGTACAGATACGTGTGTGTGTGTGTGTATACATATAACTATAAGGTAGGTAGGTAGGTTATACATGTACATACACACACACAAATATGAATGTATATTTGGTGGTTCAACGGCCCCACCACACAACCAACGAAAGCGTGGCACGGAAGCAGCCTCTGCCGCGAACTCGGCATGGTTGGCGGTCCCCATGATCTCACAGCCTCAGCCACAAAGTCTATGAAATATCCTTGCTTGGTGATGCGGCACTGCACATCTGGGATCGTCTGAGACCGTTGCACTCAGCATACCTCAGCCGAGGACAGGTCAAACGTGTTCCATGGTTCTGTGCTGCTGCATCCGGTCTACAAGTATATCAACTTGCGCAGGGCCATTATTGCTAGTATGACAGTAGACCTATCTTTTCTATATTGCTACTACGACGAATATCACGGTTAGCGTTGTTATTTAATCTCAGCTGAAATTATTCTTACTGCTAATACTACTATGACAATTCTTACTATCGTTACTATCACTATGCCAAGTCGCTGCAGGTTTGTGAGGCCTCCGCCGCGGCGCCCCGCCAGTTTGGCCGAGTCTACAGGCAGGAAAAGGTTCCTGGGCTTTTGCTGTCGTGAGGCTTAGGAGAAGTTCAGGGTTTGAGGTTTAGGAGCCCAGGGCTCAGGGTCAAGTTTAGGAGTTTAGAGCTTTCGGGTTAAGTTTAGAGCTTAGGGGTTGCGAAATTATTGTTCGTCATAAGTAATGCTTTCTGACTACTGCGCCGATGATGCCGCGGTCGTGGTGGCGACAAAGGTCGGGAAGAGAAGAAGAAGATGATGATGGTGATGACCATGCTGACGACGCTGATGATGACGACGATACTAAGTCTCACGATGAGGGCTGACACTGGTGATGGCAAACAACGAGAAAATGACTGTAAGAATAATGCATGGACTAGCCCTAAACCCTGAAACCCCAAATCCTACTGGCCCTATGCCCTAAACCCTCAAGGCCAAAACCCTGTGTTGGATAAGACCACGTCTGTCAGAAGCCCGAACCCTGGCCACTGGGCACCGCGCCAAAGGCCCCTGGCCTGCACTGGTCACACGTGCAGGGAAATCTGGTTGGCTGTAATAATTAGCTCCTCCAGAGAAACTCCCGTCAAAAGGCTCTACAAGGGCTTTGTTTATGGTTTTTTTGAGGGGCCGTAACGATTGTGATGGGCGCATACTACTACTTTATAATTACAATTCATGGCATGGGACCAAGTGAAAACGAAGGACAGACATCTGCACTTGTTCCGGCAAACGCGCCAACTCTCACAACATGTATGTCGGAATGACTGGATCTTTATCTTTATATATATATATATATATATATATACACACATATTACATATTATAGGGATACACACATGCACATTCGAATGTTTGTACATGCATTTGTACAATCAACCACAGAGACGCATGCATGCATTGTCCGCCAACTTCCTGGCACAAGACCAGTTACACATCGGCGCTCTCCTCCTCCTCCTCCTCCTCCTCCTCCTCCTCCTCCTCCTCCTCCTCCTCCTCCTCCTCCTCCTCGTCTCAACGACTCAATCCGAATCCTAAACCCTAAATTCTCAAACGATGCGACAGGCCCAGGGCACCTTCGCCTTCTCACGCAGCTCGACGATGATGGGCGGCTGCCGCCACTGGCTCGGGCCCTTCGCCCGAACCTCCCTCACCTGCTTTGCGGTCGCGGGCTTGAGATCGGGGGCTGATGCGGTTAATATAGGGGCCTCCATCATTCGAACAGGGTTTTGGGGTTCTTATTGTAATCACAATAAACTATACCCCAAAATCCTATGCTATTTATTAAGGCCCTCATATTATATGTTTAGTATCTATTTTGTCGGGACTCGGACCGCGCTGCATCCACTCCACCCTGTATCAACGCCTGCGGCCTTTGAATGGCCTTGTAGCATGGGAGCCTTCATGATTAGAATAAGGTTCAGGGGCCCGCTATACTATATTTATGATAAGGAACTCCCAAAATAGGTGATTACCAGGACCCCTACACTATATTACTGCGGCATGTCCATGGCTTGGTTTATGCAAGAAGCCGTTGGGGCACCACTAGCGACAGGATAGAGGCTGAACGCCAAAAGCGAAAATCATCAGTGTCGGATGACGGAGCTCTGGCAACTCACCAACTTTAAATCTTTTCTAAACCTCCCGAGTGTTCGGGCTCTGGAACGGCGCGAATATGCGCAGCTCGAAAGTAATACTTGACACTTGACACAGCTACCTGCACTTGCTACAAGCCCTGCCTGCTGGATGTGAAGCAGTTCGTTGGGATAAATCCTGAGCAGACCCCGGCCAGGCGTATGATGTTTACAGGGGTCTAACTGACAAGAACAGGGTTTTGGGGTCACGGTAGACTATAGCCTACTTAAACACTGAGCTCTCAGGTATACGATTACTCTGTCGTTCGGACCGTTCAAACGACCTAGGTTACCCACCAAACTTCCTGCAGGGTTTCAGGGCGGTAGGTTCCTGAACCTGAAACCCTAAACCCTAAAGCCTAAACCCTATACCCGAACCTGACGAGGCTTGGGCCAGCTGGGAACAGCTTGGGGTCTCAGGCTGCCGTCACTTTTACCTTTGCTCGCGCTTTCCCTTGGCTGAGATGAGCCCAAAAGAGTCGCCACTTTCAGTTCTATGTTCTGTAGCGTATCATATGATCCCAAAAAATGTAAATAAAGTGTGCTCACCCAGCTGATAAGTTCTAGGTTCTAGTAGCACTGGAACAATGGAGTCAGGCGGTCATGGTGTGACGTTCGAGTGTAGCTACCGGCTACTAGTACCCAAACTGTTCTCCTCCGAAATGGTCGCTATCATTTTTTGCGGCTTGTACTGTTCCTGTTTCAGCGATTCTTGGCTGACACGCTAAATTGCCTCCATACGCATGCAAAGTAGCTACAAGAAATACTGTGCAGACATGGTTCCATTCGCTTAACAATCGAAGCAGTTTTTGGCAAGTTGATGTAAATGCTGCTATGGTCGCAACATCTAGCTTGATCGGTATAGTGGATAGAGCGATTGAAATCACTCCAATGACCGTGGTGACTTCCGACATCAGAATCTTGCCAGGAATACTGTCACGGGCGTGATGATGCTCTCGCATTCGAACTTCCCTGCGAACATTCTTGCGACGACAATGCCTTTCCCTAAACCCAAAGCCCTCGACCCTAAACCCCCACACTCTGAACCCTTAAACCCTAATATAGGGGCCTTAATAATTAGAATGAGGGTTTGGGGTGTATTTCACTCTGATAATCAGGAACCCCCACAGTAGTATCGTTGGGCCCCTCTTCTTCTCAAAGCTCACGGCTCTCAGCTTCTCTGAAGGTTACTCCAGGGGCCTGAATAATCAAAATCGAGTTTGGGGGCCCGTTGTACACCTCTAATATAGAGGCCTCAATAATTAGAACCGGGTTTTAGGGCGATGCGGACATGAGTCTGGAGCGAATGAAGAATCGGGTTTTAGGGCCCATTGCACCATACTTACAAGAAGGAAACCCCCCAAAATAGCATAGGTAACCCGTAATTACTTAAGAACTAGAATCTGGTTTTGGGGTCCATTATACTATAATTACAAGAAGGAACCCCCCAAAAATAGTGTAGGTAACACGGATGCCAGCAAAGCAGCTCCGTCTTCATGAAGTCCCATAGGGTTTCCTGCTAGGATTTTAAGGCTGGGGGTTCGGGGTTCAGGGTTTAGGGTTTAGGGTTTAAGGTTTAGGGTTTAGGGTTCAAGGTTTAGGGTTTAGGGTTTCGTGAGCCACTACGATAGCAGCAACTAGATTACAGCTACTGCTGCGGCAGGCCTTTCGTGTCAACGCTTCGGTGTTCAGGGCTTAGCGGTCTAGGGGGTTCTTTACGCGCACGGATTACCGCAGAGATGCACCTCTTTGCCTGATAACCGAGCACCTCATGCGTTCAAATAGCCAAACACGACAGCTTTAGGCTACAGGTCGCCATGCACCTTCATGGGGTAGTTTGTGACCTGTGGGCAGTCGAGTTCCTGGGCTTCCTACATCAAAAGCCGCCTTAAGCCATTTTAAACCCCATGACAGGTGAACCCGGATAACACTGTTCTGTGCATCCGATACACTTTTGCGGCCATGGATGAGATGCAGAGGTACCGGATGAGTTTACGAAATGCCGGTGACGATGAACAGCCAGGCAAACCAAAATTAGAGCGTGAAGAGCCCTGCACAGACTGATTGTGGAATTCTTCATCAGCTGATGAAGCCCTTGACAGCCCGAGCGCAACGTCAGTAGCTTTGCTCTAGACTTCGGTCTAGTGCTTCCGTACTCTACCTTGCAGTGTAGCCGAGTTGAGAGTGTCTACGTGACAAGTTTTCCAAGTCAGCTCCCGTGATTCTTCCGTCCTTCAAGGTCTCAAACTGTTTGGCCTCCATGGCTCACAGGACGAAACAGAATCGACTAAGCTGACGAGCTGCTGGAGCTCCCTGCACGTTGCTAGGGCTAGCATTCGCCTTGCAAGGCGAAGACAACTCACTCAGATGTGCTGCCCCTTGGACTTTGGCGCCGCGATGGCATTCACTTGCTGAGTTTGAACTCACCAGGCTTCAGAGCCGCACACAGCCACCCAACAAGCACTAGGCAAAAACTGTTTGAGTCTCTGAGCCACTGCATGTCGAAGCCTGCAGAGCGCGAGTGGCCTCTATGGAGCAGAACTCACAACATGCTAGAGGATTGCAAGAAGGATCTGGCGGCGCACGTACTGGCGAAAGTCTTCTTGGACTTGATCAACATGCACGCGTGCATCGCAAAAACACATGCTGTCTGCAGATGCATTGTCGTCACGACAGAACGAGGCAAGCACTGCGTAAACTTGCTTTGTCACGATGGGTGCAGCCATACGAGAACTGATTTCCCTTGACAGGTGTGATGCTTTTACTCTGCACTGCTGTACTTCAACGCATTCTACTACAGTAGACTATGATGTACTATACTACAACCCACTTTGATACAGTCGCAGCTTGTGACATGCCTTGGGCCATGGGGGGACGCGCAGTCAAGATTGACAAGCCGTAAAGGACAACTCGATCGTTTCATGGCCAGAGTCGGCCCGCAGCACCTAAACGAATAGTCAGAATAGAACTACTATAACGACTATTTAATGAGATGATAATACTGACAATGACAATATTAGTAATGGTAATGGTATGTTGCGCACGAGCGTGACGGTGTACACAAAGAGCATGCGCAACAGCGGGCAGGTCCTGCGAAGGCTCACCAACATCGATGTCCGGAAGAAGGGTCCGCAAAAAGGCTTCCCGTAACGAATGCCAACATAAAGCCACAAGTGGGGACGCTGAGCAACCGGCCTTACCACATCGCCGGGGCTACTGGGATCGACCGAGTCTAGCTGAGCGAACTACCACGCGCCAGCCTTGTGGATCGGATGTGCGCCGGCAGTTTCCACGAGTTGCGGCTTCCGCGCCTGCGTATGCATGAGGGCGATAATGCTGTTTGCTGGTCATCATGATCATGTATAGCCGTTCTTGCCGGCACAAGACTATTGTACTGTAAAGAGACGTAACTATCGCTAAGCTTTGGCTGTCTACACGAATCACAATACAGAGTTCTGGTTCTGCTCATGTGCTGCCTTGGGTTTCACGGAACTTTAAGGAGCTAACATGAACATATTCCACCAAAACCAAATCTGGAGAGCTTGTAAGCTAGCCATATATATATATATACATAAATATATATATATATATATATATATTAATATATATATATATATATTAATATATATATATATATATATATATATATATATGGGTAGGTAGTCATTCCCCCCCCCTGCATTTCTGCAACTTTGCTTTTATATTCATGGATTCTGTTACCTGGTTTCGAAACTAGTGTCTGTTTCGAAACATATCCGTAGGAGGCCCCAACCCGACCCATTAACCCATTAACCCAATCATTTGCCCAACCCATTAACCCATTAACCCAATCATTTGCCCAACCCATTAACCCATTAACCCAATCATTCTGGCCAAATGAAATTGCCTTAACCCATTAACCCATTAACCCATTAACCCAATAACCCATTAACCCAATCATTTGCCCAACCCATTAACCCATTAACCCAATCATTCTGGCCAAATGGATTTGCCTTAACCCATTAACCCATTAACCCATTAACCCATTAACCCATTAACCCAATCATTTGCCCAACCCATTAACCCATTAACCCAATCATTCTGGCCAACCCATTAACCCATTAACCCAATCATTCTGGCCAAATGAAATTGCCTTAACCCATTAACCCATTAACCCATTAACCCATTAACCCATTAACCCAATCATTTGCCCAACCCATTAACCCATTAACCCAATCATTCTGGCCAAATGGATTTGCCTTAACCCATTAACCCATTAACCCATTAACCCATTAACCCAATCATTTGCCCAACCCATTAACCCATTAACCCAATCATTCTGGCCAAATGGATTTGCCTTAACCCATTAACCCATTAACCCAATCATTTGCCCAACCCATTAACCCATTAACCCAATCATTCTGGCCAAATGGATTTGCCTTAACACATTAACCCATTAAGCCATTAACCCATTCATTTGCCCAACCCATTAACCCATTAACCCAATGATTTGCCCAAGTGGGACTGGACTCTACTCCCAAGTTCATTTGGCCAGATTGATTGGGTTAATGGGTTAATGGGTTAATGGGTTAATGGGTTAATGGGTTGGGGCAATTTCATTTGGCCAGATTGATTGGGTTAATGGGTTAATGGGTTAATGGGTTAATGGGTTGGGGCAATTTCATTTGGCCAGATTGATTGGGTTAATGGGTTAATGGGTTAATGGGTGAATGGGTTAATGGCAATTCCATTTGGCCAGAATGATTGGGTTAATGGGTTAATGGGTTAATGGGTTAATGGGCTAATGGGTTAATGGGTTAATGGGTAATATGGCAATTTCATTTGGCCAGAATGATTGAGGTGTCAGCTCGGTTGTGTCTTCACTCCTGCACGCGGGGTTTGCGCTTGTTTGTGGGTTTGGTATGGTTGGGTTCATGGATTAATGGGTTGGGGCCTCCTAAGTCCTAGGGGCATTCGGCTAGATGATTGGGTTAATGGGTTAACGGGTTGTATCTTAACGGCGGGCGTGTGTTTCGAAACATGCCGCTGGTTTCGAAACAGACGCCCGTTTGAAAACCGCTGCAGGTCACTCGTCCGGTACCAGATCTTCCGGGCAGTGGGGTTTTGGAAGTGGTTTGTTTGTAGTTGTTTGTTGTAGTGTCTAGGTTTAGGTTGGTTGTGCCTTGGATGCATCTGGTCACTTTCCTGCGATGTCCTTATGTTGTTTCTTAACTTGACGTACTATCGGCTTTGAAACACAGTAGTTGATGCATCACCGTATTTGCACGACTACGCGACGACCGAAATCAATTATTCCAGTCACTATTCACTACTCAGCGTAACCTTGGTCCTGAAACACAACATGCTCCATCGTATTCGCACGACAACACGACGACTGAAGGACAGTAGTCACCCTCATATTCGCATGACGACGGGACGACAAAGACACGATATCCACCAGCATATTCGCACGAATACATATCAACTGACATGTTTCGAGTTCTGTGTGGTGCTGCCGGATTGGCGACTCAACAACAGTGCTTATCGAAACATGTTGGCTTTAGAATCCCAGCACTTCGTAGTATCAGCGTGCCCCCCATCCCTCCCAACCGTGGCTGCAAGAGCCATGTCGTTTTCGGTGAAGGGCACTGCTACCTTGCAGAACGGCAAGGTTTCTTTGGTTCTTCAACCTGATGCCCCTGACTCAACCGCTTCGGCCTCGGGATCGGACCATGCTCAGTTTGACGTTCGCGCGGCCATGATGCAAAAGATCGCTGACGGCCTCATGCCCGTGCACCCAAGTCGTTCACCACTCTCAGCTCGAACTTTGCTCGTCCACATTTGCCACGCCCAAGAGAAGCAGCAGTTTACCAAGAAAGGCATGTACGGTGAGTGGAACGTCCATGCCGAAGCCGCCTTGGCGGCGGCACTTTTGAAACCCAAACGCCTAGCCCTCACCGCTTCGTCGTCTTCAGCACCGGCACCCTTGGCGATCGAGAATTGCAACATTCCGGTTTCAAAAAAAGAGTCGTCCCCCAAGAATACCAAGAAGGCTGAAGCATCATCGTCCTCGTCATCTTCTACCTCGTCCGGGGAGGAGGCCGAAGATGAGCAAGAGGAGAGCGAGGATGAGCAGGAGGAGGCCGATGATGTGCAACAGGAACCCGCCATGCCCGAATACTACCAGTGGACTGATGATTGGCACGATGTCTACGCTCAGCTGTTGCACATCTACGAAAGTTCCGAGCTTAATACCAAGCGGCGTAGGATCATGGACACGCTTTTGGCTGACCTTCGCAAAGCGAAGGGGCACTTTGATGCAGCCGTATAGGCCGTTGTGCACACGAACCCGCGTTCAGGCAAATGTGAGAGCTCTGCATTGCAAGATGTTGCAAGTTCGTCATGTGCAGTTTGTTTCGTATCGGTTGCTCTCTATGCACACGGCGGTGTTTCGAAACAGGGCCTCGGTTTCGAACCACGTGTGGCTGTACACTCGTGATATCACACATGCGTCTTGTCAGAAACATTGCAAAACGCATTCAACGCAGCTTGATTCTCTGAGGGCGACACAGCGCAGTAGTTAGCCAGAGCCAAACATCATCAACTCCGGAGTTTGCTGCTGGGACTCATGATATGAGTTTGCGTCTTGTTGTGTTACATGTTGTGTTCTCTCTTACCCTTTTTTGCATCTTGATGCCACAACAAGGAAAACCAAATGACGACTGCCTACAAGAAAGCATTGGACGAAGTCAAGAACCATGTAATGACTGAACTGAAGACCCCCATCGTGATCACCAATGAGACTGTTTCCGGATCCGTGAACGACTTGCCACTCAAGGAGCACTTCCATCAGTACAAGGCCAAGACGTTGGTGGATATCATCGAGAATGTCGCTCTGCAAGATGTGCCATGGGAGTCGATTGCGACGTGTCTTGCCAATGAACGATATACTGAACTCCCACCTCCGTTTCGCACCGACCGTGTTGCAGACACTGAGTTCGTACTCCAGATTGGGGTTATCAAGAATTCCACCGGCTCCTTCGGCACTGTGATCAAGCACTTCATCTTTGCAGACAAGACTACGTCGTTACGCCACATAGAGGAAATTGTACATGGCACTGGGTACCTCATCGACTACTCACCCAACTTTCGAAGTGGACCTTGTGCATTCCAAATTCTTCTGCAAAGAATGTCTCACTGGATGGTGTCGTTTCGTCGGCTAGAGCAGAAGCAGCCCAGGCCGGTCAAAGAGGATTGTGGTGATCTCCAAGCCGGATTTGACTACATTCGAGAGTTCGGCCCGAAATCCAACATGGGAAATGGCCAGACTGAATGGGCTGAAATTGAGACCCGCAGACTTGGAGGACCGCTGCATGGTTGGAGTGCGGGGTTAGTCAAGGAATGCTTGCGAAACCATTCAGCTTCGAATGTTTACGCTCGTCCAGTCACCAACTTCTTCTTGACACTCCACGACGTCGCAGGTTGGTTTTTCGATGACGTGTTGGTTGAGATCCTGGGTGACCTCAAAAGCCACACTTTGGTGATGATGGGGATGGCCGAAACAGGGAAAACACCGGTGGCTCAAGCCATCGCAATGGCGATCTCAGAATACCATATACTGGCTGGTGGGAGAGAGCAGGAACTGCGGCCGTCCTTTCGCCTCGTTGCTTCCCTGGACCAGCTGCGAGGTGAATCCGGCATCAAGGAACGTCCGGATATCCTTGATGACCCGGATACCAGCGTCATGTCCGTGACGAAGCTGAAAGCTTTCCTTGACAGCACTCTTACCGAGACACACACCGTGGAACGGTGGACCACTTCAAAATTCGAGTCTTGGCTTTGTTCGGCATACTTGTCGGGCTTCAACACTGCAGGGGTACATCGCCTTGCGCTAAACTTGTACACACGGTGATTTGCTGAGGTACGCAATCAGCTCCGAGTGATTTGCGACAATCGAGTGGATGATGATGCCGAGCCAGACTTACCGGAGTCCGAAGGCTTCATTAAGTTCGAGACCTTTATGGACATCATCTCACCAGCCTTCCCCGACAAGTGTTCAAAGCAGGACCGTATGGCCTGCCTCAAACGGGCGCATTGGATCGTTAACATGAAGAAGGCTCTCTATCTTCGACCTGTCGGTACCAAGACAGTTCCTGTCAAGCGCATCCCCTACTTGCACGGCCAGACTGACTTCTTGAACCAAGAGGGCAAGGATATCTTACAGGCCATGCGCGATGGCATTGAGACACCACCAAAGAATTGGGTCCAAAAGAGACAATGGACTCACGATGTCCTGAGCATGATCATCGAGAAGAAAGAGCGACCACGTCGCACTGCCACGATTTTGATTCCCGGGTCAGGCGGTAACGGTCCCACTTCTCGTGACTCAAAGCCACAAGTTCCATTCTCAGGCCGCATTTGTCCAGACTTCTTGCCGACCGTGGACACCGCCGCTTCTATGGAGGACAGGCGCGAGGCTTCCTCTTCTTTGCCAACCGCCGCTAACATTGCCTTAAAGACGGAGGTTGAAGAGAAAGCTTTCTTCCCGCTCATGGTGGCGTCCCACGCAGATGACGTCATTGACTTGGCCACGCCAACACCTCCTCGCTGTAAGCGTCCTCGGCAAGATGATGCCTTTCCCGACGTGGGCGAGGATCCTGAAAACTGAGGTGCCTCCTTCTGCGAATGAAGTCGCGTCGGAAGAACCTAGGTGCTTGAATGTAGCTACAACATTGGTTGACTCTGTAGAAAGGTACACTGCACAGAGAATGTTGGCCTCTGACAAGGCACTCAAGTTTTGTAGTTTGAGTGCCCACTGCCACCTGGATAGAGTGTCACATGACATGCCCATTGCCGCCAACTTGGAAAATGGAGCCACTACGATTTGCTGCAAGTGATGTCGATTGATTGCTTTGCAATTGCTGTCCACCAAGCATTGACTTGTTTCTTGGCAAGTTGCGGGGCTTATCACTAGCAGGTCCACTGCACGTCAGCAAGCAGACTGTCATTGTTTCAATGCCATGTGACAAACAGCAGCGAACACAGTTGAGCGTTCTTGGACCTGGTACATGTACTAGCTTAACGTGGCCTGTGCAACAATGATTAGACGTGCGCGGGAAGATGGCCTTCATGCTCTGGAGCTACCCTCCTGCTCCTTCAAAGAATGGCTCAAGGACGTCGACGAGCACTGCTTTGAGAGCGATGTAGCCTTCCAAAAATATCTCATTCACCGTCGTGTTCTCGACGAAAACGGTGCGAATGTTTCCTTGTCACTGAGGGCAATCGGCATCTTCTTGAAGTACGGGGCTGCTCTACAGATAAAGAGATGCACTAAATGTGGTAAGCCCGCTCGCTTCGAGCAGCGAACCTCGAGGGGATGGACGACTTTTGGATGGACATGCAGTGCTGTTGGGCACAAGCACATGGAACTACAACTCAACCAGTACGGCTTCCTCACTGAAATACCGGTGAATAGCTGGTTCCCGTTTCTCCATCTCATCAACATGTTGCGTCTTTCTATGAACTGGTCCACCATCATCCAGGAGTTGCAGGCGGGCTATGGCAACATCGCCAAAAAGACGATTGCGAAATGGCGTGACGTCTTCCAGAGGGCTATCGGTGCTGCTCTGGACAAAATGGACTGCAGGGTCGTCGGTGGCAAGAAGGAGACGGTCGTCATGGACGAAGCCATCGTCGGAGTCCATCCTGAAGATGGTTGGTCAGTTGGTTCGAGGGGGATCAACAAAGCTGGTGCAGAGCAGACTAGGACAACGGCGCGCCTGGAACGGAAAAAACTGGTTTCCAAGGGTGCCATGAAAAGGCTGCCAGCTCGAACACTTCATGGGTCAGAGAAGGCTTCACGCACCGGGCCACAGCTCCTGAAGAAGCCGGCTTCAACACACATGAAGCGGCCATGTGGTGTGATGAAAACGATCCTGAAGAAGCCTGCTGCCGTTCGACCACCAGCCAAACGACTCAAGAAGACTGCCGCAAACCTCAAGACAAACGGTGCCTGGCTATGGCTTGCTGTCGCTGTGGGCAAGAACAAGGAGATCTACACCCATGACAACGGCAAGAAACGCATCACTTATCGTCTTCTGCCTTCTCGCAAGAAAGCCATAAAGAACAAACCTCGCGGCTTTGAAGAAATCCAAAACACGGTTGAAAAGCACGTCGCGAAAGGCTCGTACTTGGTGTTTGACGGTTGGACTGCTACCAAAAAGGCTGTGGAAGCACTAGGCTATGATTACGCACCTCCTGTGAAACATGAAAAGTGTTTTCGTGATCCTGCTACGGGGTTCCACACGAATGATGCAGAGTCTGAAAACGGCAGGCTCAAAAAGTGGTCAAGGCGCCGCTATGGAAAGCTTTCTTTGGACATACTCGAAATGGATGAGTATGTCTTTTATGTCAATGTCGGAACTGACATGTCTTCAATCCTGAAAGGACTGGCACGAGCCAACGGGGTCATTTGCAGGAACGACCTGCTTGAAATCTAGTAGGGGCACGTCGAAGCTTGAAATCAGATGGGGAAAGCGCTGTGCTGCATTGCACTGCTCTGCTGGCTAGCACAAGTAAACAAGTTAGAAAAACGATGCTCGTGTGTTGCTGCTGAAACATCTGAGGTGCCTACATTGGCTTGGTTGTCTACGAGCATCTGGGTATGGGGCATGACTAGGGTCAGTACATCATTCGCACTGTATTGTATTGGGCGCAATACCGAAGATGCAGAAATGTAGGGGGGGGGAATGACCACGCGCCCATATATATATATATATATATATATATATACATGTAGAACTAACGCGATAATAGTAGCAACAGTAAGTGTGAAAATTGTGATGATAATGGCAATAACTGCTTAGTGTAGTTGCTACTGCTAAAGCTTGAGGTCAAATACATGAGGACTTCTAGTTTAAAGGGCCCCGGCATGATGTCAATGTTTAGGGCTAAGGCTCCGGGTACCCTAAACCCCTAAACCCCTATAGATCCCTTATAGACCCTTGAAAGGAACCCTATAGATCCTTTTTAACCGGAACCCCCCGAAGAGAATCCACCCCGACAACCAAACCAAGCAGCGTGTTTCCAGGATTCCAAAGCACTCAAGCCCCACACCTTCCGGGGGCACTCTTCTGTGCCCAAGCGCGCTGCACGGGGCCTTCGATGTTTGCCGTGCAACGCATGTTATGTTCTGGGCAACTGCCGTCATCATCCGCACATCCAAAACCCTGAAACTCAAACTCCACGCCCCTGAGCCAAAGGGTTTGGAACCAGGGTTTGGGGCTGCGCCAGTCCTATGTGGGGTTGAGGATTCAAAATTTTAGGGTTAACGGTTTTGGGCTTCAGGAACTCAAGCTTAAAAAAAGCTTGGGCAGGTCTACAAGAAATGTTAAACACTAAACCCAAAAAGAACCTACAACTCTGCACCTTACAACCCCAAAGACCCTTAAAAACCCTCTACAGCTCCAAGCCCTACAGCCCTACAACTCGAAAACCCCAGCACCCCAAAAACCTTCAGCCTAAAAACCCTAGAACTCGAAAATCCTAAAACCCCGAAACGACCAAAACCCCAGAAACCTCTGAAACCCGAACCTACTGCAACTTCGTCCCGCGCTCAAGGTCGGCACACCCAGCCTTGAGGCCCCCCTGTGCCCCAGCAATCTAGAGGGTTTAGAGGTTAGGGTTTAGGGTTCGGCTTTAGGGTTTAGGGTTTAGGGTCCGTTTGGGGATGTTGGGTTTAGGGTTTATCGGGTATTTCGGGCGTAGAACCGTTGCAGGGTTTAGGGCCTTCGTGCCTATTCAGACTACAGTACCGAGAAGACGGCCTCTTCACCATCTTTTGGCCCCTTGTTGAAAGACTCCAGTAAGCCATTGTGCTTGTGGCCATTTGCCAAAAATCCGGCCAAGCCTACCCATCAGCAGCTGCACAAAGTCCTACTGCAAACACAAAACCCTCAGCCCCAAGCAAGATCCCCTGCAACAGAAATCAGAAGAGGTTGGGGATTAAACTGTTGGCTTAGGGCTCTAAACATGTATTCCCGCCTTCGTGGTTATCCATCTTCTTTCTGTACAGCAAGGAGCCATGACTACAGTCAGAACAGGATGCAATTTGCTCCCAATGAACCCCTAAAGTTAACGCCTAAACCCTAAACCCCTAATCCCTAAATCCCGATGCTGTAAACCGCTCACCCAAAGCCCGAAACCCTAAACCCCAAAAACTTAAGCCATTTCAGGCCAAAAAAAACTTGAGCCCCGGGCTCGGCTGCGACCGACTTCGCCAAGGCCTGGCCGCACAGTCAGGTCAGAGTTGTTCTTTGTTTTTATGAGCCGTTTTCCAGCGGCAGATCAGCCAGAATTTCTTACCCGGATGAGCCTCAGGCCGAAGGTTAAGGGCTTAGGATTTGTAGGGCCTAAGTTTAGGGTTTGCGGTTTAGTTTCGGCAGTTTCGGATTTAGGGTGTAGAGGTTGTGTGCGGCCCCGCCTCACTAAGAGTGGGCAGAAACAGAAGCACAAGATGAAGCACCAGGGAAATGCTGAAATGTTGACTCGTTTGTGATCATGCTCGCATGAATGGAAAACGCAAGACTGAGACAACAAGTAAACTGCCACCCCATGAGTTGCAAACACAGTCACACCCCTGTTGTTTTCTCGGATTCGATCTTGAGCAAACATCAGGAGCTGCAATGCCTCTGCGCGACTAGGGGGGGCGGGGCGGGGGGGGCTGGGGGTGCTGGGGGGGGGCTGAGGGGGCTGGGCTGGAAAGCTGAACGGCCGGGCCGGGGTCTGGCCTCTTCGACCAAGTTTAGCACTGAGAGGCGTACCCGGGCGCGACATTTCGATCACAGAAACCTCTTTTCTGTTGTGCTTTTCTTGTTCTCGACGCGGTCCGATTGTGTTTTTTTTTGTGCTTTTCTTGTGCTCCCAAAACCAAACGTGTTTGTATGTTTGTGCTTTTTTCTTGTGCTTTTCTTGTGCTCGAAACGATCCGGCTGTTGTGCTTTTCTTGTGCTCGACGCGGTCCGATTGTGTTTTTTTTTTTGTGCTTTTCTTGTGCTCCAAAAACCAAACGTGTTTGTATGTTTGTGCTTGTTTTTGTGCTTTTCTTGTGCTCGAAACAACCCGGCTGTTGTGCTTTTCTTGTGCTCGACGCGGTCCGATTGTGCTTTTTTTTGTGCTTTTCTTGTGCTCCAAAAACCAAACGTGTTTGTATGTTTGTGCTTTTTTCTTGTGCTTTTCTTGTGCTCGAAACGATCCGGCTGTTGTGCTTTTCTTGTGCTTTGCCTGTACTCTTTCTGCAATCTACGCAGGCTTGGGGGGCTCGCCTCCGAAAACGTGCTTGCATGTTTGTGTTTTTTTTTGTGCTTTTCTTGTGCTCGAAACGATCCGATTGTGTTTTTTTTGTGCTTTTCTTGTGCTCCAAAAACCAAACGTGTTTGTATGTTTGTGCTTTTTTTTGTGCTTTTCTTGTGCTCGAAACGACCCGGCTGTTGTGCTTTTCTTGTGCTCGACGCGGTCCGATTGTGCTTTTTTTTGTGCTTTTCTTGTGCTCCAAAAACCAAACGTGTTTGTATGTTTGTGCTTTTTTTTTTGTGCTCCATGATTTCAAAACACATTGGCGCGCGGCAGTTCTGGTGCAAAATTGTCTCTGTCTGTTGTGCTTTTCTTGTGCTCGACGCGGTCCGATTGTGCTTTTTTTTTGTGCTTTTCTGGTGCTAGTTTTGCTCTGTCTCTCTGGCGGCCGGGCCAGTCCAGTCCCCGCGTCCAGGCCGTCTGAAAGAAGGTCGCTGGGCCCAGGTTGCGATGGTAACGAAACCGTGGTTCCAAACCTCTGCGCTGGTAAGCTGCAGATAGCTCCTCCCAACCTCTTCGCCGGTCCGACCGCATCTCACAGCCCTAATCGCCAAACTATGCCAAACATATTTGGATTCAAAACACTGCCTGGCCCTGGAAGGCCGAATGAGATCAGATTTCCTTGTGCTACTTTTGGCCTGTCTGTTTGATAATAAACCTATTGTTGAACTATTAGTGGGCCGGGGCCCCATCTAATGTAGAGGGCTCAAAAAGCGTTCAGGGCTTTCCCTCAACCGCAGCTTCCTCAATTTTAAGCTTCTAGGTGGCTTAGGAGTATTGCAGAATTTATGCTTAAAGCCACGTTTTGAAAAAAAAGAAAAAGAAACCTTGACCCCCACCCAAAATCGTTCCTGGATCCCTAGATCCGTGATCTTCAACCCCTGAACGTATACAGTATCTGACCCCCTACGGCCAGTTTGTTGAACTATCCATGAACCAGGTTGAAATCCTGGGGAATGCCTGTCAAGAACCTACTAGTAACTAATAAGTGCTTGAACTCTAATCTTAAGATATCTACCTCCTCAATCCGAACATCACCCAGCTGATTTTTGAAAGCTCGAGCATTTTTGTTGACAAAATCAAGGCAAATCACTCCAACACCACTCCCGCGAGCCCCCGCGGCCGCCTCCGCGGCGGCCCGCGCCTTGCGCTCGGAGGCCAAGTTTGCCCTCAGCCTGGGCCGGAGTTTGGGGGTTTAGGGTTTAGGGGTTAGGGTTTACGGGTTTTAGGGTTTAGGGTTTACGGGTTCTAAGGTCTATAATTGGATGGGTTTAGGGGCTTCTCTTTTAGAGCTTACGGGGCTGAGGGTTTGGTTACACAGTACGAGACTGGACCTGTCCCACTTGTCATTGCGAGACGATTTCTGCATTCCTCCTACGGAAACCCGAATAGAAACACATGTCAACCCTGAACCCAGTACCCGAAAAGCCTAAGCCTCAACTCTCAAACCCCGATTCTTCAAAGAAAACCCCACGAAACAGTTACAAACCCTATAAGCCCTAAACCCCATCTTCTAAGAGAACTGCTCCTAACTGCCAGGGTGCTTCTGGAGCTCTCCAGGGCCATGTTGGGCAGCCTGGACTTGATTCTGCGGGCCCCTCCTCCCTGGAGGGTCCTGAAATTGAACATTAAGTTTAGGGTTTGGGGCGGGTTCCTTCTCTCTTTTCTCTACTTGTCTGCCCTATGCAAATTTCCAAGGAAGCCCGGCTTTCGCATTGAGCTGCAGTGCGCTTTTCGTCGCTTCTCAATCATACTGCCATCCAGGCTGGCAGTTCCGGGGCCCGTTCCTCTTTCCTTGTTTGGCCGCATCACAGAAATGCGCATGAATATTAGATGCAAGATGAAGCAGGAGCATTATCCCTCAAGTCAACACCGCCAGCCTCAACAAACCTGGGCACTCTGCAAGCAAAAGCGTCCACTGCTAGTCGCTGAACACACACACACACACACACACACTGTGTCTTCATCAAGCCATTAGGCGCGTGTCAAGGCCCTGGGCCCCAGGGCCCCTGTGAAAACTGTATGTTGAAGGTCCTCCGGTCAGAGTCTGTGTCTCTCTTTCTGTCCTTTCTCCGGGAAGCGTGGATATGCAGACCCATCCGGCTTGAGAACACGTTGTAAACCCTCAACACTCACTAGACCCTTCTACCTTAAAACCCTAACGCCCTTCGTATAAAAACCTCAAGCCCCAAACAGAAACTCATCCACCACATGAACCTCGACATCTCGTCGCAAACGATGCTCGTGGGAGAGCATGGCCTGCAACGAGTTGGACAGAAGAACGGAAGCTTCGTGTTTTGGGGTTAAGCTGCGTGCGCAGTTCAGGGCATAAGTTCTACCCTGGAGCTCGACTTGAAATCAAACTCACACACGGGATGAAACTTGTAGGCGGGATCAGATGCTGCGTTCGGATTGCTGGCCCTTTGCTTGAAGCTAACGCTAACGTTGGCCTCGAGATCTTGACACCGGCGTCGCTCCGCCCAGAGCTTATCCTGGCATGAGATTCCCGAAAAATATGTATGGCTGTTAATCTTGAAAACAATGTCAATGCAGTATTGGACTTTATTGCAGTAACAGATCCAGAAAATATCTTCATGATAGGTTGCCTGAAGAGCGGTATCATTGGCTATTCAGGCATCTGCATCATTCGCATACTGGTCTCTGGCTAGCAGCCGCTGCTACCTGTAGTGGAAATGGCAGCAACGCATCATGAGTTCAATCATCTGAACTATTGTAGCGGTGTGCCAGGAATAGTGCAAACAAGTGCTGCTACGGTAACATGGGTGCAGTAGTCAAGGCGAAACATGCTACCAAGAATTGCGAATACTACTGGCAAAACGGCAAGGCCGTGGTGGTGCTGGGGCGGAGGGGCGGGGGGGCGGGGGGGACGGCGGGGGGGTGCGGGGGGCGGTGGCGGTGGCGGTGGCGGTGGTGGGGGGGGTGGCGGGGGGCGGCGGGCGAAAGGCTTCGGTCGGCAGAACCCTATCTTAGTACATCCCAGGGCGCCCCGGACTGTACTAAGAAAAGCGTCGGTTGGCAGAACCCTATCTCAGTACAACCCAGGGCGCCCTGGACTGTACGAGTACCAAGAAAGGCTTCGGTCGGCAGAACCCTATCTTAGTACAACCCAGGCGCCCTGGATTAAGACTAAGAAAGGCTTCGGTCGGCAGAACTATATGTTAGTACAACCCAGGGCGCCCTGGACTGTACTAAGAAAGGCTTCGGTCGGCAGAACCCTATCTTGGTACAACCCAGGGCGCCCTGGACTGTACTAAGAAGAAGGTTTCGGTCACGAGACGCCTATCGCAAGGGGCCTTGGCCTCTACAGCAAACTTCTCTCTTAGTACAGCGCAGCCCGCCCTGGACAATGTTGAGACAAGGGTTTCGGTCAGCAAAATCCTTGGGCGAAGCGGGCGACACATTTGGTAAGGATGTCGCTTAAGTGGATGTGGAAATTCTTTTGTGGTGGGTGTGAAATTCGCCTCGATTAGGTAGGCGTGGAAATTCTCTTTTGGGGTGGGTATGATGCTCCCCCGGTTCGTTTGCACGCACGCACATATCGTATCCTTCGTGTTCATTGCAAGGGTCTTCCTTCCTTCCTCCCCACCGCCGCTGCCACACCCTCAGCCTTCCGCAGGGCCCCATATGCCAGGGTTAGGGCTAGGGTGAGGGTCGGGTGCCCTTGAACGTTCCGTTGGCCTGGCCTCCCCGGTTTGGGGTCTCCGAGCAAGCGGCGGGTCGTCGCGAGTGCTGCTCGCCAAACCCGCCCGCCCAGAGAGGAACCGCTGGAGGAAGACCAGGCCAACGGAATTTTTCGCGCTGCCTGCGACCTCAACCCCTACTCGGAGGATCATGGGACTTAGTCAGGTTATACGTAGCCTAGTTGGAGCTATAAGTATAGCTACCTTATTTATAGCCCAAGTTACTAAGCCCCATGATCCTCCAAGTAGCCTGAAGCCTCAATCGCACCCCACCGCTCAAACTCCCGCGTATACCACCCAAACCCGCCAAGTGAAGCAAAAAATCTGCATAACAAAGCCGGGCTGTGGCGCTGCTGTTGCTACTGCTACTACTGCTACTACTCCCACTACTGCTGCAACTGCACTACCACTACCACTACCGCTACCACTATACCACTACCACCAGAACTGCCCCTACCGCTACCGCTACCATTACCACTACCCCTACCACTTCCACTACCACTACCGCTACCACGACTACCGCCACCAGGCCTACCACTACCACGACGACGACTGCTACTAGTACTCAATTAAATAGTAACATGTGAGTGGAAAGACCTTCATCAGTGGCCTTTTTCGGGCTTCAATTCCAGCTAAATCCCTCCCAGACGCAAGTCCAACGGACTTTAAATCCGCTGGACTTGTGTCTGGGAGGGCAGGGGCCGAGCATCATGTGCATCAGCGGGTCTTTTCGCAGTTTAGAACCTCGTCAAATTCAAGTCCAACGGATTTTAAATCCGTTGGACTTGTACATGGGTGCGATTTGTTTCCGTTTTTTGGCCTCTAAGTGGTGCCCCAGTGCTAAGAAGTATGATTTGTTGCCGTTGGTTTGGCCTCGCAGCGGTGCCCGGTGCTAGGAAGTGCGAGTTGTCGCCGATGTCTTTCGCATCCAAGCAGTGCCCCAGTGCTAAGATCGGGGCTGGCGCCGTGCCCCACTCATTCCCTCATTCCCTGCTAAAGGCCGCCCAGTGGCGGTGGCGGTGGCGGTGGCGGTGGCGGTGGCGGTGGCGGTGGCGGTGGTGGTGGTGGTGGTGGTGGTGGTGGTGGTGGTGGTGGTGGTGGCGGTGGTGGTGGCGGTGGTGGTGACGGTTGTGTAGATATGCTGATACCGGGGGTGGAATCATCTCATCCTCACGTCCGCTGTCATCTTGATCACCACTACCGCCATCGTTTCGACCTGTTGTCACTATATTATATCCGAAACCATAAACCGCATACCTTAAACCCTAAGCATCAATGTGAAGCCCCTAGCACTTCTATGTGCTTTTTGCTAAGCTATGCCCCCAAAATCCTGTTCTAGAAATCAAGCAAGGCCCCTATGTCTCCCCATGTCCTTACATATACTACATTCCTCTCACTACTTGTCTTACGGCTCCATCACCCTAAACCCGAAACCCCAAGCCCTAAAAACCGATACAACTCCAACCTAAACTCCCTAAACCCGGCCCCCAAACCTTAAACCACAAACCGGTGCAGTCGCTTTTGCCTGACAGGCGCCACGGCGAACTGGCGGTGAACACGAATTCGGACGATTACAGAAGCAGACATTTGAGATGGGTCGTCAACACCGGCAGTGCAGAGACGCTCCGACCGAATCAACGCACCATCACGTCCTCCGGAAGCAGTTCGGGATCGAGACGTTGCAACAAATTTGACATCAGAACAGTTCGGTCTGACCACATACGGTGCATTGGATCACCTTAGGCCTCTTAGTGCGCGGTCTCACCCAAGCAGACATGGCCTCGCCCGAAGCCACAATGAAGCGATACGGCTCAAACAATTCATGGCACTGCGATATGTGTCACGAGCACGTTGAAGTTCGTAAGCGGGTGTGTGGCAAAGGGTCATGAATCGCGACTGCACATGCATCGGACTTCCAAGCCCAAGCATCCGGAGACAATTCAAGTTCATCTTCCAGCGGCCGAAGCCGCAGCGCCACTATCTTGGCATTATGGAGCGACTCAGTGCGAAGCGTGACCTGCAAAATAAGAACGCCGTCCGGTCGACGACCACCGATCTTCATGGGCATCAAACTTTTGTTCAGGTCAACTCTGTGTTCAACGGTGTCCACCGTGCCGGCTGCAAGAGCCTTAGCCAGAACCAGATCATTGACGGCACGACAAGCTTTATCAGCACAAGTACCTCCATGGCACCGTGCGGGGATGCCACCCAGGCCACAAAAGCTCGCGAGGATCTTCCCTGCCACCCCTGTTGGTGCCATAGCTGGAAAGCCGAGGAACGAGTAACGTCAGATTGATAGTCTTTCCCGTGGAAACTTACAAGACTTGCAATTCGCTGTAGCCCGGGCTTTGCAACCTGCAACACACTGGACCTTGACACCCTACCAGAAAAAGTTACAAGCTGAAAGCGACAATCAACGACGTTAGCACGCATCTCCCCCAATGAGGCCACCTCAAAAGTTGGCAGACCGGTAGTCGCAACGCAGCACAAGTCAGGACAGGCGCCAACAAGTGTCTCATTACCCCCAGAAGCAGTACGCTTGTGCCGCCCAAGTGCGAGGACTGCGGTGGGCAGATAGCGAACGAGCACTAGCTCACAAAGCTATTCTAGTTTCTTATAGCATTGGACAGCTTCCTGCGGCTTTGTATTGTTATTGCAAACTGCATACATCAGGAGGCTGCGGAAGGCAAAAGGGACGCAGCCCCCCACAAACTTCTGGCCATGCGGCCGGAGAAGTCTTTTGGCTCTTGCCCGCCAAGAGACCGCGGAGCATCCGACCGATATCATCCTTCGTGGCGACCTTTGACATCGTGTCTTTGACAAAGGTCTGGAGCCCACTCATATCATCACGAAGCCCGCGCAACTTCTGGGCTTGGCTGTCTAGCGTCAATCTTCAATGCGGAGAAGTTGGAATTTACATACATGCCGAGCTCTGCAGCCTCACTCCGCTGCACTTCTGGGTCCTGTGAAGACCGCCCCCTTAGCAACGGCACCACGACCCATATTCATGCTTGCCACCACAGCACATGCCTGCCCAGCGTGCGCACGGCGGGCTCGAATGGAATCAAGCACGTCCCAACATGGCGCAAACAGAGCATCAAATTCCTGTTGCGGCCGCCAGTAGGACGTGGTATACAACACCAGTCTTGAACCCTCTGAAAAGTCGCGCGCCTCGCCTCATAAATAGGGGCCGGAGCCACAATTGTGCTTGAGGGCGAGCGAAGTGTTCTGCGAGCCCACCCGCAGGACCCACACAACCAGTAAGGTCATAGACTGGGGTTTCCGGGTTCGGAGACCAGGTGTGCACAGAGCATGGCCACGCCCTAAACCCTAAACCAGACCCGCAACCCTAAACCCCAAACCCTAAACCCTAAACTCCCCAAACCCTAAACCCTAAACTCCCCAAACCCTACCCTTTCCTAAGTCGCTTCAAGTCCACATCGCCGCCTCGGCCTCTTTCCGGAGCCGCCGCTCCTCGGCCACCTCGGCCTCCGGCCCAAAGTTTTTGGGGGTTTAGGGTTTAGGGTTTAGGGTTTTTGGGGGGTCTTACTAGGGGTTCGCATGACGTTTTCGGGCGATAGCAGAATATTGGGACGGTAAGGGGATGCCTTTGCTGATTTGAATGGGATTGGGCGCGTCATCCAATACAATATGCGTACCGTGGGTATGCTATTCTAGTTCATTGTTGAGATAGGATTAAAAATGTACATTTCTATTCCTTATTGGGTTTAAGTACCTATAAAAATGTAAAATGTTACCCAACAAGGGCTCAGTATTACTAAGAAGATTGCAAATTGGGAATTTCCGAAAATAGGGCACCCTAATATAGTACCCTAAATAGTAGGATCCTTATTATAAGGACCCCAAAATAAGGTACTGCTAATTTCGGAAACTCCCAATTATTCCGGCCTCCAAGGTGCATTCTGTGTAACAAGCGAGACCCAGCGTGCAGACGGTTCTTTCACGCCCACACGGGGGTCGTAGAAGAAAAAAGGACTTTTTGGGGGTTTGGGGTTCTACAGGGGTCCTGGTTGTTAGAATGGCTTTTTGGAGTTTTGGAGATAGTATATTTTGCTATAAGTATGCACAAGTTTTGACTTATGACTTATGACCGGTAAATATTGCTACTCCGTTCATGCCGACTCAATCGTTATTCTGCTGATGGGCAAAACTACACGGAGACAGAAATGACACACCCCAAGGTTTTGTGATTCAGGGCTTCGCGCTTAGGGCTTCAGGGTGTCGGGATTTAGGCCTGCATCAGCTGAGTTGCGTAATGCCCACCATCTTAGCTTCACGTGGAATCTGCACACAGTGGGCATCCCATAAGAGCAACGAGTCTACACCCCTAAAGCCTAAACCCAAAAACAAATCCAAAACAGCTAAGAGCCCAGAAGAAAAGTTCAAGACTCGAGAGTATAATAATCTTGGCAGGCTTTGGCAGAACACCAGCTGGACCCGCAGTTACACCGTGAAATCCCTGAACCCTAAACCCCGAAATCCTGCTTCTCCTAAACCCTTTTTAATAGCCCTTGTCGTAGCCCTTTTAGACCGTTTAAAGGAACCCTATTCTTATGATTAAGGCCCCTACCTTATACTGCCGAGCTCGGGTCGGAGCACCTGCAGCGTACTCGTCTTCGAGGTTCGCTGCCCGGCTGCTGTCTCCAGAAGCCTGCAATACTAGGGTTTTGAATTGGGGTATACCAGGACCCCCCAAGGGCCCTTAAATAGAGGCCTTATAGCCCTTAATAGTGGGCATTTGGGGTAGATTAGAGGGTAGCTGGGGGGACTAGGTAGGACAGCATGCTCACAATAAGGAACAATACAAGGAATAGTTATTATTCAGGCTTCTATCTTGCGTCGGTCTTGCTCCTGACTTGTTCATGGTGGCGGCCGGTCCCTCATCATGGGGTGTTTCGGGAACTGTTCCGACTTCTGACTAGATTGACTAGATGCTTCAAAGCGAAGGGCCCCCTTGAATCAGAATAGAACAGCCTCACAGAGCACGATAAAGCCACCCCCAAAACTAACTCTCGAAATCAAAAACCCCCGAAACCCCCAAACCTAAACCTCAGATTCCAACGCACAATATCCTAAATCCCCTAGACCCTAAACCCCAAGTCACAAATCCCCAAACCCTAAGCCCAAATCCCGAATCTTCAAAAGATCCATTGCAGTATATGTATCTGTCTACCTTTCTTTCTATGCAAAAAATGTGTGTATATATATATATATATATATATATATGCACACACATAGGTATACATATATATATATATATACAAACTGAAGAGCCGTAAGGAAGAACATTCATACTCATTTTAAGCCGCTACTTCAGACTCCAAGGCGGCGGCGCGCCCATGTTTGTCAGCCGCTTCTGGACCATCGTCAGCTCCCCTGGAGAGAGTCAAAAAGGCGGTTTAGGGTTTTTGGGTTTAGGATTTGGGGTTTAGGGTTTAGGGGTTTGGGGGTTTCGGGGTTTAGGGCTTAGGGGTTGAGGGGTCGAGAATTTGGGGGTTTGGGGATTTAGGGTTTATACAAGCCCGGAAGGATCAGGAAAAGTATGATGGGGCTCATTGGGTTCTGAAGGTTATCTGTAAATAATGAAAAAACAACAAGTACACATAGAAAACTGTTTATAGCTCGAAAATGAGCAACATTCTATGTACATACGTACATACGTACATACACATATGCATACATACACGCATACGTGCATACATTACATTACACTACATTACACTATAGCATATTCCATTACATTGTACACTACCATACATGCATATATACATACATACATACATACATACATACATACATACACAGATATATACATATAGAGGTACACACATCGAACACATAGTGTCTGTGTGTGTGTGTATATATATATATATGATGTACACACAAAAATGATTCACTTGAGTCAAGAGGGAGTACGGATTCAGGTTGACGCTACAGAGCTTCTGGCTTCAGGGCCTTTGGTCTGAAGGTACTTCTAAAGAAGGGTAATGTAAGGGCCGTCGTTATTACTTTAGGGTGTTGCCGGTAGACTAAAGGCTTAAATAGGGAATCCTAAAGAGTAAACATTGGTAATTATTTAGGTTTCTACTGAAACTTCACTGAAGTGGGGACCATACACAGACCCTGACCCTGCCCCAATCCGATCCTTGAGAACGCAAAGGGGGCTCCCACTTTCGCACTCTCCCATGTTCCGTTTCAGACCCATGCCCATCCCTCGAAGAATCCGGGCATGTGAAAGAAGGTCACAAGAGAAGGTGGCTGTGCAGGGGTTATCATTATCATTACCTTAATTGGCTTAGGGCTTAAGGCTTCATGATACTGAAATATCACCTGTTTACCAAGTCCGCTGATCCTTTACGTATGGCTCGGGCCTTCAAGGCTTCTCTATCGTGACTTCAAAATTCAGGGGCTCAGAGGCACGATTATCGAAGTTGTTTATCTGTAGCAGCACCAACGAAATACAACATCCGAGAGTCGATATGATTGAGTAATATAGTGAAACTGAAATATTGTTCTTGAAGGCAAAGGGCAGAACGACCTGCAACTGCCGCAAAGAAAAAGGGCCGTGGGCAGCTTGGGTACCTTAATCCGTGTTGGAAGCCGTGGCATCGCAAAAAAGTAAACGTTAACAAACGGATTAAGATACCTGGACAACACACATTGAAATAACCACACTGACCTTCCTGACGACCCTGCTGGCAACTGCGCATCCCATGACTGACGGCCAGGAAAAGAGACTCTAAGAGACTTTCGTAGGGATCCATCCTCCATTTCAAAAAAAGTCAGGAAGATGAACCTTCACAGCCGGTCCGGTCCTTCGGTCTCTTTCAGGCGGGCCGTCGTCTCGGCACACCGCCGCTGCCACTCCTCTTTGCAGAACAACCGGACCGCGAGTTGAAGGGCTTGTAAGGGGTTTAAGGTAGGTTTAATTAGGGCTCTAAGGAAATCCATAGGGATTCCATGGGTTTCAAAGCCTCTTGTGTTCTTCCTATGTGTTTTTTATGACAATTCTAGCACTGTTAGTTTTTACAGGCTTGAAAGTCGCTTGTCAAGGTTCTCGGTGTTCATGGGCTAGTTGATGGCGTCTCTGCTTTTCTTGCTGAATTTCTCTTACGTGTTCCTATTGCCCTCCTATTTTTGTTCCCATTGCCTATGCACCTTGGAGAAAAGGAAGAACACAGAAATCATGCATGTTCTACATGTTGTTTGGTCGTTCTTGGGTTGTTTCTGTTTCATAGTTCTAAAGTTTCCGACGGTGCATTATTCTCAGGTTTAATTACGGTTTTGTATCCTGCGTTTCTCCTGTGGCTGAATTTCTACTTCCTAGTTGTTCCTCTGTGGGTCTTTCCTACGGTTTCCCAGTTTCTCGATGCTTCACTTAAGTCTTAAGTTAGGATCTGAGGCCTTTCTAGGATGAACATCTTGCAACATACATAATCTTACATACATAATTTTAGTTCTATGCGTCCATGAACCAATGAACCTTCAAGCAGAATTTGCGGCTTACCATGTCGCAGTCGTAGACGCTTCGCTGTGACGAGTTTCCCTTATTTCTGGACTCCTCATGTGGTTTCGAGAGGATCCGAGAGGCTCGTGCCTCAGGCCAGGTCAGGTCTGTGGGTTTAGCGTTTAGGGTTTAGGGACAATAGGGCCGCTAGAGACGAACTAATCAACGGCCTAAGCTGACGGGCATGGAAGATGGGGCACCCTAAACCCTAAACCCCTAACTAGGCCCAGTAAACACAAAACACTCCGATGAGGAACTTTCCATTTCTTTACTGCACTGACCGGGCTCCTCGGACAAGTCAGGCTGGCGCATCTCCTGCGGAAGAATGTTGATTCTTATTCAGGCTGTCAAGGATTCTACAGCAAGCTGATTCGGCCTTAGGCTTTATTGGGTGTCGATTACCTGATTGGTCTATTTTCGTGTATTTATATCTGTTTCTATATACAGTCACGTCCTCACTCGCTCACTTACGTGCGTAGTCAAGTATTTGAGCAGGCATATACAAAACTGTGAAACTCATAAATGGGGTTGTCTACTGGCAGGTGCCTTGACGTCCACCACGTTCGAAGGGGCTTCTGAAGCCATCGCTCGAGACTTGCCCGAACAACGCAGGCAGACACTCAAGGAGACCCCTAAAGCAGGCAATCTAAATGGGAGTTCCGCAAATAAGGGACCGTAACATAGTACCCTAAATTGACCCTAAATAGAAGGATCCTCATTAATGTAAGGACCCCAATATGAGGTACCCTAAATTTTTGGAAACTCCCACATGGCATTGTGTCGAGGGCCTGGGCTCGCTCCCGGATCTTTTTCTGTTACGTGGCGTCCCGTGAAAGATATGAAAACACACACAACAAGCTCGTGCATCGTCTGTACCAGTGATGATAATATGATATAGAAGCCTGATTGATGAGTAATATCAATCTTTCGTGCTCTTGTTTGTGGATGTAGTAATGCAGTATAGGTACCTTCCCAAACCCTGAGGCTGGAGCTTTTATCGCTTGTCAGCTCACATGAAGAGGGCCGCAGTGGCTGCACGAGCTCGCTGCTCTCAAAGGGCACTTCTGGGAGGGCATGACATAGACATACAGCATCTATAAAAATGTAAGGTGTGTGTGTGTGTGTGCGTATATATATATATATATATATATATATATATATATTATATATATACGTATATAACCACAAAGTATGCACATAATCCTATAGGGCCTAAATCCACGTCCCTGAGCCCCAACCCCTAAATTGCAACGCCTAGATCGTGACCCTAAACCCCAAACCCTTACTCCAAAACCCCCAAACCCATAAACCCTACACCCTAAACCCTAAAGCCCCAAACTCCTAAACCCTACACCCTAAACCCTAAACTTAGGCCCCAAACCCCAAACCCTAAACCCTAAAACCCCCGAACTCCTAAACTCTACACCCTAAACCCCAAACCCCAAACCCTAAACCCTAAAGCCTAAACCCTCAACCCTAAACCCTAAACTCTACACCCTCAACCCCAAACCCTAAACCCTAAAGCCTAAACCCTAAACTCTACACCCTAAACCCCAAACCCTAAACCCTAAACCCTAAACCCCAAACCCGAAACCCGAAACCCCAAACCCTGGTCTTCAGCTACCGGGTCGATTTCTTCTCAAACCTACATGTGGGTTGTTCTCAAAATTAGGGTCCCTTTCTGGGCACCCTAAATTTTAGGTGCCGTACTCTAATAGGGACCCCAAAAGGGACCCTAATTTTGACAGCTACCCATGTAACTATATGGGAGTTTCCGAAAATTAGGGGTACCTTATTTGGGGTCCTTAGAATAAGGATCCTACTTTTTAGGGTACTATATTAGGGAACCCTATTTTCGGAAACCCCCACATGTAACTAATTACACAGAAGGGCACCTTTCCAAGGACGGAAGCCGCACTGTGCTATCGCATGGCGTGTCAAGCATTTCTCTTACTGAGCATGCAGGGTGCGAAAGCCAGTCAAGGTTCCAGATTTTTGTGCGCTCGAGGATTTCAGGTGAACTTGTTTAGCAACGCAACTCTTGCACAAAGAAGTCGTGCCGGAGGTTCGCTCGCCTTCGGCGTTCGACCTCCCTCAGCACGTAATTGGCGTTGCTTGGCCGCAAATGGGCCACAGGTTTTATTTGGACACAAAACGTCAAGCACGGAAGCTGATGACCCAAGGGCTATTTCCTGATTAATACTGATTCATTCAGTTCCCGACCCACAGGGTCTTGCCAGCCGTGCTGGAACAGGTTTGCCAGGAAAGGCCTCCCAAGAAGAGCTTCGCTGACGAGTCCCGAGGAACCAAAACTGATTGAATTGTGCAAAGCGGTCCGGCTGAGCAGCCTCCCTATCTACGCTAGTTGAACATCCTTGTTCTCCTAGGCGGCCTCTTTCACGTCCAAGTTCACAATGTCCGGCTTCGACATCGTGGCATCCTCTTCCTCATCCTCACCTGGGATGCCATCCAGCTGCTTCAGCTCATCCTCGGTGAACATGAACCTCATGGCCTTGCGGATGATGGCCAGGGAGGCCATGAAGAACGGGAACACCACCGACGTTTCCTTGATAGCTTTCAGTCCATACAGAATGCCAAGACAGATGACCTGGACGACGGTGTACAGGTGCACTCGGCTGATGGGCAGCTTCTGGATGTAGTGGTACTGCGGGTACTTCGCCGGGTCCCAGATGAGCCACAGCTTCAAACGGTCGAAGAGGTTGTTGCCGGTCAGGCTCGCGATTCCCATGTAGAAGAACACGCCCTGCAGCACGGCCCGGGGCAGGAACTTCAGCACTGGTGCCAGGAAGAGTGCTGAGCCAATGAGCACGTGAATCCTTAGTTGCTGAGTTCATAGTTCCTAAGCCCAACAAGTGTAAATTTCAGTTAGACAGATAGAGGATAATATAGGTGTAAAGCGTACTCACTCAGCTACTAAGGTTCAAGAAGTTGGTAGCACGCTGTTCCACCACCTTCGTAGGCACCTTGCGCTCACCTTCCGGAAGCTGCTTCACTTCGTAAGTGGTCAGCGAGATTACGTGAGTGATGCTCGGCACCGTGGAGGCCACGGACAGCGGCAGGCCCAGCACAGCACAGATAGGCAGCGTGAGCGCTCCCCGAACAAACCTGAGCCCCTCTTAAGGAGGAAAACACAAGAGGATCCTTTTTGTGGACCTCTTACTAAGATACTAGGCAACCCCAGGCCTAAAAGGGCAAAAGGGACTCTAATTTCTCTCTTAGCCGCAAGTCCAGGTGGTACGCAGCCGGCTTCTTCAGACCGTTGGAGGGTCTGTTCACGATCACACTGGTGAGATTCTGATCCAAGTAACCTAACACTGCGAAGCCAATCGCCTCGGTTGTGCTCGAGGTGAAGCTAGTTGCTTGAGATGACGCTAGCTGCGAATATGTTCGCCTACAACCTTGTAGCCTCAATCAACAAGAGACCAGAAGCATGTCCTCTTATCAAGCCGCCGGAAGGATCGCATAAGCAATGCCCCAAGCTGGGAAGGGGCGGTCCATGCCGGCGGGATTAATGATCCACGGCCGCTTGCTGCCATCGGACAAGCTCAAGTTGGGCGAGAAGTCTGCGTCCACCTGCAACATCCTCAGGCCTGTGTCGTTGGAGTAAATAGCAGCCAAAGCGGAGCCACTCACCAAGGCGATGGTCACTGCGAAATTGGCCGCAAAGTTGCGAACGAATCGGAAAGTCCAGGGGCTTCGGCGGAAGCTGGACAAGTATGTTGCCAAACCAAATGTCCAAATGAACAAGAGGGCTTCAAACATGCAGTTCGTCAGCGTCAGCCTGCTTTCCGTGAAATTCTCGATGATTGGCCGGGCTCCGTCGATGATGAAGATCAGCGAGATTAATCCTAGACTGTTCAGTAACTCCAATTGCTTCTTCAGATTCAGGTTTGTTATATTGTAATCAGAACCCAGAATATCAAAAACAAACCTGCATCACTGCACAGGCTAGAATCCTGCGAAGATGTCTTCGCTGAACATAGTCACGTGCTTCATGAGCGCGCACAAATCGAAGACCGCAACCAGCACGGTGAAGAGGGAGCACCACATGCATGTCCAGAAATAAAACGGCATGAATTCCACGTCCACGGCAACTGCCAAGTCATAGACGACAAGCGTATAAGCCAAGAACGGACCAGTAGCACCCAAAATCGAAAGGGGTTGACCGGAAAATGTTGAGAAGATCAAGCCGCTGATACATGTGCTCATAATCATTTCCATCACTCCGAACTGGCCGTTCGTGCCGTCAAGGAACCGACTGCCGAACGTAATCGCAGGGGCAAGGGCTGCGATGAACCTTACTGCCACGACTGGCCAATATCCAAAACGAAACGCTACACTTCCAGATTAGCGGCACTCTAGAAGACTTCACTAGCTTCAGACACAGGTTTGCATATTGCAAGACGAAGGAACAGATACAAGATGGACGATACCGACTTCTGGAAGTTCTCCGGTTTGAAGGCATCCGTCCAATCACTGCAATACAGCGGCGCTCGCCTGCGGATATCGAGTCGCAAGCCCCCACCAAGCTTGCCAGTGAAGTCCAAAGGCCCGTAATCCTTCTTGGGTGCATGCGCGATGTTTCCGGACTCGTAGCGGTACACAGCCTCGGCCTCCGCCATGATAGAAAGGTTGGGGTCGTTCTGAACGAAGCGAGAACTAAGGCTACTGCCGAAGGACCTCGAGCCAAGGACGCATTGGGTTTTCCCTCGAGATGCGGCCAGAACAATCTCCAAGACTTAAAGAAACCAAGTGGGAAGGACAACATATCAGTCAGGCGATCCACTGGCAAGTGATTTCCCAGAAGACTACTGCCCATTTTCGCACGTAATGTAGAGTGAGCTGGTTTAGCAACGCAATGCTTGTACACAGAACTCGTGCCGGAGGTTCGCTCGCCTTCGGCGTTCGACCTCCTTCAGCACGTAATTGGCGTTGCTTGGCCGCAAATGGGCCACAGGATTTCTTTGGACACAAAACGTCAAGCACGGAAGCTGATGACCCAAGGGCTATTTCCTGATTAATACTGATTCATTCAGTTCCCGACCCACAGGGTCTTGCCAGCCGTGCTGGAACAGGTTTGCCAGGAAAGGCCTCCCAAGAAGAGCTTCGCTGACGAGTCCCGAGGAACCAAAACTGATTGAATTGTGCAAAGCGGTCCGGCTGAGCAGCCTCCCTATCTACGCTAGTTGAACATCCTTGTTCTCCTAGGCGGCCTCTTTCACGTCCAAGTTCACAATGTCCGGCTTCGACATCGTGGCATCCTCTTCCTCATCCTCACCTGGGATGCCATCCAGCTGCTTCAGCTCATCCTCGGTGAACATGAACCTCATGGCCTTGCGGATGATGGCCAGGGAGGCCATGAAGAACGGGAACACCACCGACGTTTCCTTGATAGCTTTCAGTCCATACAGAATGCCAAGACAGATGACCTGGACGACGGTGTACAGGTGCACTCGGCTGATGGGCAGCTTCTGGATGTAGTGGTACTGCGGGTACTTCGCCGGGTCCCAGATGAGCCACAGCTTCAAACGGTCGAAGAGGTTGTTGCCGGTCAGGCTCGCGATTCCCATGTAGAAGAACACGCCCTGCAGCACGGCCCGGGGCAGGAACTTCAGCACTGGTGCCAGGAAGAGTGCTGAGCCAATGAGCACGTGAATCCTTAGTTGCTGAGTTCATAGTTCCTAAGCCCAACAAGTGTAAATTTCAGTTAGACAGATAGAGGATAATATAGGTGTAAAGCGTACTCACTCAGCTACTAAGGTTCAAGAAGTTGGTAGCACGCTGTTCCACCACCTTCGTAGGCACCTTGCGCTCACCTTCCGGAAGCTGCTTCACTTCGTAAGTGGTCAGCGAGATTACGTGAGTGATGCTCGGCACCGTGGAGGCCACGGACAGCGGCAGGCCCAGCACAGCACAGATAGGCAGCGTGAGCGCTCCCCGAACAAACCTGAGCCCCTCTTAAGGAGGAAAACACAAGAGGATCCTTTTTGTGGACCTCTTACTAAGATACTAGGCAACCCCAGGCCTAAAAGGGCAAAAGGGACTCTAATTTCTCTCTTAGCCGCAAGTCCAGGTGGTACGCAGCCGGCTTCTTCAGACCGTTGGAGGGTCTGTTCACGATCACACTGGTGAGATTCTGATCCAAGTAACCTAACACTGCGAAGCCAATCGCCTCGGTTGTGCTCGAGGTGAAGCTAGTTGCTTGAGATGACGCTAGCTGCGAATATGTTCGCCTACAACCTTGTAGCCTCAATCAACAAGAGACCAGAAGCATGTCCTCTTATCAAGCCGCCGGAAGGATCGCATAAGCAATGCCCCAAGCTGGGAAGGGGCGGTCCATGCCGGCGGGATTAATGATCCACGGCCGCTTGCTGCCATCGGACAAGCTCAAGTTGGGCGAGAAGTCTGCGTCCACCTGCAACATCCTCAGGCCTGTGTCGTTGGAGTAAATAGCAGCCAAAGCGGAGCCACTCACCAAGGCGATGGTCACTGCGAAATTGGCCGCAAAGTTGCGAACGAATCGGAAAGTCCAGGGGCTTCGGCGGAAGCTGGACAAGTATGTTGCCAAACCAAATGTCCAAAGGAACAAGAGGGCTTCAAACATGCAGTTCGTCAGCGTCAGCCTGCTTTCCGTGAAATTCTCGATGATTGGCCGGGCTCCGTCGATGATGAAGATCAGCGAGATTAATCCTAGACTGTTCAGTAACTCCAATAGCTTCTTCAGACTCAGGTTTGTTATATTGTAATCAGAACCTCGAATATCAAAAACAAACCTGCATCACTGCACAGGCTAGAATCCTGCGAAGATGTCTTCGCTGAACATAGTCACGTGCTTCATGAGCGCGCACAAATCGAAGACCGCAACCAGCACGGTGAAGAGGGAGCACCACATGCATGTCCAGAAATAAAACGGCATGAATTCCACGTCCACGGCAACTGCCAAGTCATAGACGACAAGCGTATAAGCCAAGAACGGACCAGTAGCACCCAAAATCGAAAGGGGTTGACCGGAAAATGTTGAGAAGATCAAGCCGCTGATACATGTGCTCATAATCATTTCCATCACTCCGAACTGGCCGTTCGTGCCGTCAAGGAACCGACTGCCGAACGTAATCGCAGGGACAAGGGCTGCGATGAACCTTACTGCCACGACTGGCCAATATCCAAAACGAAACGCTACACTTCCAGATTAGCGGCACTCTAGAAGACTTCACTAGCTTCAGACATAGGTTTGCATACTGCAAGACGAAGGAACAGATACAAGATGGACGATACCGACTTCTGGAAGTTCTCCGGTTTGAAGGCATCCGTCCAATCACTGCAATACAGCGGCGCTCGCCTGCGGATATCGAGTCGCAGGCCCCCACCAAGCTTGCCAGTGAAGTCCAAAGGCCCGTAATCCTTCTTGGGTGCATGCGCGATGTTTCCGGACTCGTAGCGGTACACAGCCTCGGCCTCCGCCATGATAGAGAGGTTGGGGTCGTTCTGAACGAAGCGAGAACTAAGGCTACTGCCGAAGGACCTCGAGCCAAGGACGCATTGGGTTTTCCCTCGAGATGCGGCCAGAACAATCTCCAAGACTTAAAGAAACCAAGTGGGAAGGACAACATATCAGTCAGGCGATCCACTGGCAAGTGATTTCCCAGAAGACTACTGCCCATTTTCGCACGTAATGTAGAGTGAGCTGGTTTAGCAACGCAATGCTTGTACACAGAACTCGTGCCGGAGGTTCGCTCGCCTTCGGCGTTCGACCTCCTTCAGCACGTAATTGGCGTTGCTTGGCCGCAAATGGGCCACAGGATTTATTTGGACACAAAACGTCAAGCACGGAAGCTGATGACCCAAGGGCTATTTCCTGATTCATAACTGATTCATTCAGTTCCCGACCCACAGGGTCTTGCCAGCCGTGCTGGAACAGGTTTGCCAGGAAAGGCCTCCCAAGAAGAGCTTCGCTGACGAGTCCCGAGGAACCAAAACTGATTGAATTGTGCAAAGCGGTCCGGCTGAGCAGCCTCCCTATCTACGCTAGTTGAACATCCTTGTTCTCCTAGGCGGCCTCTTTCACGTCCAAGTTCACAATGTCCGGCTTCGACATCGTGGCATCCTCTTCCTCATCCTCACCTGGGATGCCATCCAGCTGCTTCAGCTCATCCTCGGTGAACATGAACCTCATGGCCTTGCGGATGATGGCCAGGGAGGCCATGAAGAACGGGAACACCACCGACGTTTCCTTGATAGCTTTCAATCCATACAGAATGCCAAGACAGATGACCTGGACGACGGTGTACAGGTGCACTCGGCTGATGGGCAGCTTCTGGATGTAGTGGTACTGCGGGTACTTCGCCGGGTCCCAGATGAGCCACAGCTTCAAACGGTCGAAGAGGTTGTTGCCGGTCAGGCTCGCGATTCCCATGTAGAAGAACACGCCCTGCAGCACGGCCCGGGGCAGGAACTTCAGCACTGGTGCCAGGAAGAGTGCTGAGCCAATGAGCACGTGAATCCTTAGTTGCTGAGTTCATAGTTCCTAAGCCCAACAAGTGTAAATTTCAGTTAGACAGATAGAGGATAATATAGGTGTAAAGCGTACTCACTCAGCTACTAAGGTTCAAGAAGTTGGTAGCACGCTGTTCCACCACCTTCGTAGGCACCTTGCGCTCACCTTCCGGAAGCTGCTTCACTTCGTAAGTGGTCAGCGAGATTACGTGAGTGATGCTCGGCACCGTGGAGGCCACGGACAGCGGCAGGCCCAGCACAGCACAGACAGGCAGCGTGAGCGCTCCCCGAACAAACCTGAGCCCCTCTTAAGGAGGAAAACACAAGAGGATCCTTTTTGTGGACCTCTTACCAAGATACTAGGCAACCCCAGGCCTAAAAGGGCAAAAGGGACTCTAACTTCTCTCTTAGCCGCAAGTCCAGGTGGTACGCTGCCGGCTTCTTCAGACCGTTGGAGGGTCTGTTCACGATCACACTGGTGAGATTCTGATCCAAGTAACCTAACACTGCGAAGCCAATCGCCTCGGTTGCGCTCGAGGTGAAGCTAGTTGCTTGAGATGACGCTAGCTGCGAATATGTTCGCCTACAACCTTGTAGCCTCAATCAACAAGAGACCAGAAGCATGTCCTCTTATCAAGCCGCCGGAAGGATCGCATAAGCAATGCCCCAAGCGGGGAAGGGGCGGTCCATGCCGGCGGGATTAATGATCCACGGCCGCTTGCTGCCATCGGACAAGCTCAAGTTGGGCGAGAAGTCTGCGTCCACCTGCAACATCCTCAGGCCTGTGTCGTTGGAGTAAATAGCAGCCAAAGCGGAGCCACTCACCAAGGCGATGGTCACTGCGAAATTGGCCGCAAAGTTGCGAACGAATCGGAAAGTCCAGGGGCTTCGGCGGAAGCTGGACAAGTATGTTGCCAAACCAAATGTCCAGATGAACAAGAGGGCTTCAAACATGCAGTTCGTCAGCGTCAGCCTGCTTTCCGTGAAATTCTCGATGATTGGCCGGGCTCCGTCGATGATGAAGATCAGCGAGATTAATCCTGGTTTGTTATATTGTAATCAGAACCCAGAATATCAAAAACAAACCTGCATCACTGCACAGGCTAGAATCCTGCGAAGATGTCTTCGCTGAACATAGTCACGTGCTTCATGAGCGCGCACAAGTCGAAGACCGCAACCAGCACGGTGAAGAGGGAGCACCACATGCATGTCCAGAAATAAAACGGCATGAACTCCACGTCCACGGCAACTGCCAAGTCATAGACGACAAGCGTATAAGCCAAGAACGGACCGGTAGCCCCCAAAATGGAAAGGGGTTGACCGGAAAATGTTGAGAAGATCAAGCCGCTGATACATGTGCTCATAATCATTTCCATCACTCCGAACTGGCCGTTCGTGCCGTCAAGGAACCGACTGCCGAACGTAATCGCAGGGGCAAGGGCTGCGATGAACCTTACTGCCACGACTGGCCAATATCCAAAAAGAAATGCTACAGTACACTTCCAGATTAGCGGCACTCTAGAAGATTTCACTCGCTTCAGACAAAGGTTTGCATATTGCAAGACGAAGGAACAGATACAAGATGGACGATACCGATTTCTGGAAGTTCTCCGGTTTGAAGGCATCCGTCCAATCACTGCAATACAGCGGCGCTCGCCTGCGGATATCGAGTCGCAAGCCCCCACCAAGCTTGCCAGTGAAGTCTAAAGGCCCGTAATCCTTCTTGGGTGCATGTGCGATGTTTCCGGACTCGTAGCGGTACACAGCCTCGGCCTCCGCCATGATAGAGAGGTTGGGGTCGTTCTGAACGAAGCGAGAACTAAGGCTACTGCGAAAGGACCTCGAGCCAAGGATGCCGCGCGTTTGTTGGGCTGTCCCTTTCGAAGCAGTTCAAGCTTCGACGAGAAATGGAAAGATTTGCGCTCAACTCGTTGCCAGGTGTTGCGTGATGCTCGATGCTTTAGCTTCGCTACTGTCTATCTAAAAAAAACTTCTCCAGGAAACTGCTACATGCCCGCGCGTCGCTCCTGACAAACAGCCCTGTCGGGCTCGCTTGCGCTGTTACACGGTACTGTGTAGCCGGCTTGGCATCTTATGCATCGTGGATATATGTATAAGGTAACTAATTATAGCTATAACCCATATTGGGGGACTTATAACCCCACTTATTACCAACCCTAAACTCTAAACCCTAAACCCTGATCTTTGCGACCTGAGCCTCATGAGGTCTGCTCTCGTCCGCAAAGGACTATTGCGTTGGCAAGGTTTGGGAACGCATGACGTATGACACACGTATGACTCGAGTCCCTTCATATGTGCGAGCAACACTTCCGTTGAACCCACACGCTTTGTTCGCGCGATGTGCCGCTCATTTCCTTAACGGGGATACAGTGCAGCTGCAAGTTGTGTTGTTCATTGGGCATGCAGCCGCTTTCGCTGCAACCTCGGACAAGTGCTGGCACTCTTCGCTGAATTTCCTGATCAAAAGCCATGCCTTGGTCTTCTTCTTGCGGAAGTGTCTCTGCTTTCGCACCAGTCTTGGGAAGGGTATTTGTTGCGAGTACTACCACCGCTTGATACCACACCAACACCCAAGCTCCAAACTCTACCTGCCCCCACTACGAACAGGACAATGGCGATTCAGGCGTCTTCTGCATCAGCATGACTGCTTTTCTCGTCTCCATTAAGCGATCGGGTGATTCTTCCCGGGAGGGCTCTTCGCATTTTGCGAAGGCACAACCAGCCTTGGCACCACGATGTCAGGGCTCGCGAAGCGGTGCGGTTCATCTCTGCAGCGCTGGTAACTGTGGGGTGTGGCTGTGGCTTTTCAGGGACCTTTGGAGCATTGCCTTGCGATGAACCAGATTGTGCCTGGAAGCTCCCGGCACAGCGTGCTTTGGCTGGATATCCTCTGTTCGGCCACCATCGGCTTCAGGCCTGTCCGTCTGCGGATCGAAAAGACTATCATACATGGAAGCCAGCGAATTCTTCGCGGCCGTTTCGGGAGACTTTGTCCCGGCGTCTGCCTGAGCACTCAACTCGAAGCTGTTGTTTCCTCACCTCCTGCCAGGCGAACCCCGCACCCGATGGAAATTGCTGAATACCAGAGCCTTAATAATTAGAACAGGGTTTTGGGGTATACTATACTATAGTGATAATCAAGAACCCCCAAAATGGTCTTGGTACTTATTATAAGGCCCCTATATTACAGACTGCCGCTGCCCCGGTTCGGCACAGCTCATTCAATTTCTAGAGGAACGTCAAAGCCCCCATCGAACACCCCGAGCCACCCCCCTCCAGATGCCTAGGGCTACATATCTCAAAAGCTTGCACTTCCCCACAAATTAGTACTGTAGACGTGACACGCTCTGTCATATCGTAAGCAGGAACCACAAAACTCCGACAACATATGCAAAACATGATAGTGAAGATGATACTTGTATTCACATTGTGTGAGTGAAACAGAATACGCTTGTCATTCATGTCATTGTGAAGAAGACAAAGCCCGGGCACAACATAAATGCCTTCACGAAACGCACAGAAAATGCCAGAACACCCCCGTAACAACACTTGTAGCTCTCCAAACCTGACACGCCAAAGGCCAGCGGACTTCAAACAACAAAGCGCCTCCGTGCAGTCCCTTGTCCAGCTCGCGGCGCAGATGCGGTCCCATGGCCTCGAGCAACCCTTCATCCAGGGCCATGGCATGAGTATGCTAATCTATAATCCATGCCAGCCAATAAAAACGAATGACATATAGGAATTATGAACAGAAAAGGCGCAAATAAACAAATGGAACATCGAAGAAATAACACGAATATGTCGAGGCACATATATATATATATATATGCATACGCACATGCGCACATACATCCATGCATGCCTGCATGTAGCCACAGACGTCAACCAGTTGGGAACCAAACAATCAGTGTCCACCCTTTTCATGCTTCCACGGAGGAGACAAGTGGTTGCAAAGATGTTTATACCGACTTCACTTTGCGCACAAGCCATATCTTTGCGGGTGATGATTTGCCATCTGTTACCCCGGAGCTCTTCGCTCAGACGGTGTGCAACAAAGAACCAAACTGCATGCATGCTATCAACATGTGGGTATGAATAAAATATATATATATATATATATATATATGTATATATACATATACATAAGTATACAACAAGGCGCATATATCTGCATCTTCATATGTAGTAACGAAGCAATTTTGCAGGTGTTGGTGCGAAAATTGAAAGACAAAACAATCAGAACAGGAGCGATTGAATCATGCAACACAAACAAGTCGGTCACCTGGCTTTGGGGTTCTGGTCATCAGAGACCCCTTCGGTAGGGAGGGGTGGGGGGGGGTTGTTGTTCGTAGTTTTGGGGAAGAGCCAAACAACCCCTCCCACCCCGTGAAAGACCGTGGGGCGCGGGGGGGGAGAAGAAGAACCCGGCGGGGGGTCGTTGTTCGGGGGAAGGGGGGGAGAAGAAGAACCGGGGGGGGGAGGGGGGGTTGTTGCGCGGAGGAAGAACAAGAACAGGGGCGGGGGGGGGGGGGGGGGTGTTTCGCAGAAATAGGAAGGGAACAACAACAACGGGTGTGAACGGGGGGTGGGAGGGGAACAACAACAGCAGCGGGGGGGTTGTTGTTCGAAGAAGTTGTTTAATTGGGGGCGATGAACACGAACCGGAGGGGGGTTGTTGTTTGACGAAATGCGGCGTCGCTGCATGTCCTTAAGAAGCTTAAGAATAGGCCAACGCACCACTTTGCTGTGCGTGCACAAACTGCTGCTGAAGTGCTGGCTAAGGAAAGCCTGTTTGTACGTTTGTGGGACCAGTGTGGCCCTTGTGGAAACCGCATCAGCTCGTGGTGGGCGCAGCCCCCTCCATTTGCAAACGCAATGCTCCCACGACGGGTTTTACAAGAACCAACTGCTTGCGACCGTGCATGGCTTCAAGAGGGGCGCAGCCCTGCACGGCTCCAGCAAGCGCGGGAGTTGGGAGCAGGAGCAGCGCGTGGCGATTCTGGCTCCCCATTGTGTGCAACACACTCCCTCATTTCGCGGTTCCGGTTCATTGTACACCTTAGTCTTATAACTCAAACACATCCCCTTCATAAGCGAATCTGGTCCATCATATTCCGGTTCATCATATAAATAAATAAATATATATATATATATATATATATATATACATACGACATCTTCAACACGCCCACTCACTTGGCAATTGCGGTTCTGCATATGTCTTAAACACCCCCTTTTGTCACATGATGGGTTTCAGCAAGAACCATATGCTCGCAACTTTGTACAACACACCCCGAAACAAGAAGATTGCGTGATGGGTTCGAAAAAAGGAAACGTATCCATTTGGAAGATTGCAAGGCTGACAAGATGATAACATTCAAAAACACTCCCAAGCTTTGTAGCAAGCCTGGACGGCTTAAAAGCGGGGGGGGATTGGGGCTGCGCCCCCCGAAACGCAATGCTCCCACGATGGGTTTCAACAAGATCCACTTACTTCCAACCTTGCACAACACACCCCGCAACACGAAGATTGCATGATGGCCGTCAAAAACTCCTTCATCTTGAAGCGGGTTTGCAAGGCTTACAAAATCATGGGATTCAAAAACACCCCCAGGCTTTGAAGCAAGCTTGGACGGCGTAAAAAGCGGGGGGGTTGGGGGCGATAGTATTAGTCTTAGTGGTAACAATACTATTAAGTCCTAGAAGTAACGCGTGTAATACTAATACTAGTCATGGTACGTAGCACTAGTAACCGTAGTAATAGTATTGTGATATTAATTTTAGTAATAGTAGCGGTAATAATAGTAGTAGTAATAATGGTAGCAGCATTCACAGTCATAGCCACAATAGTAATCGTATCAATGTCAAGAGTAATAGTAGCAATACTTGGAATAGTAATAACAGTAGTAATAGTCGTATTAGCAATAGGGGCTATCCCAAGGCTTACCCCTAGCCTAGCCCTAGCCCTATTCGTTTTCTTGATCACTCTTCCAGGTGCTTGGGTCCTGTCCCCGCACAGCAAGCTAGCACTACAACTAGCAAAGAACAACCCAATCAGTAGCATCTCAGTCCTTGTGGAAGGCAAGCAGCTCCAGAGAACATTGTACTGGCCCCCCAAAGTGGCCCGCACATACTCCAGCGATGTAGGTCACCGCAACCATCATGTTGTAGTTTAATTTGACAGCAGACACCACTGCCACGATGCAAGTAAAAGAAGAGGAAGGCAATGTAAAGGAACCGCCAGCCTTCCATGACGACGATCAGCAAGCTCAGCTGCTCGGTGTAAGACCTCAGGATCACTGCTTCGAGAGATTCGGGGTCAATCTCGGAACTCATGTAGCTAGCCCACGGCAACACTTTGCCCAGGAGCCTGAAAGCGGAGAGCTTTCTTACCGACCGGGGGTGTAAGCACGCTGCTTCTTACCATGTGCAACCCAAGTATCCACCGTTACACATGAGCAATCTTCGCTTCCCATTTGATACTTCCAAGGGACAACCTCCTCCGGGGGAGGCAAGGCACGGACCTGCCAAGCGACCATGCCCTTACGATGGAAGCACGACATGACCTCGACACGTGTCCAACCCATCTTGGTGAGAAAGGCGGCAAGGTCATCACTACAGGAGTCAGCCGTAAGGCCAACCACTCTCCACGTAGAAGGGCTCTCAGGTTTGGAGCAGCGCAGGCCCAAAGAGCCGGAGGCGCTCACAGCAAGACCCTTCGCGGGACTCGTCAGCTCATGCATGGAGCGAACACGTGCAAGGTATGCAAGATCCGACTCTTGAGTGTTACGCTTCACCCAAGATACAGCGACGGTATCTGACTGGAAGTCTGCATCACGAACAAACAAGTGGCCGACACCCGACTTGGCAATCAGACCATCAGCAACAGCAGCTTTGACGCGCACATGACCGACAATGCAGTCCTGCATGTCAGCACTGGGCTCAGCAGTTTTCACGGCGAAAAGATCAACCAAGGCGTCTGGGACAGCCCAGGGATCTCAAAGACAAACTTGCGCATGAGATGAAACGGGTTGTCCTTGACCTGAGCCCAAACCGACTCATGAAGGAAGCGCTTGAAGATGAGCACCGGCAGAACCGGATGGTCTCAAAAACCGTCGGCCCCCATTTAAGGACCTTGGCAGCATGTGATATTGCCCAACTCGCGTAACACCGGCACTTGACGTAGCAGGTGCTCGAATTGGCACAGAACCTTCACATGCGGAGGTCAGCACGAAAGTAACGGTGGCCTTTGCATTAAAGGTCAGAAGATGCATGGCTTTCGGTACGTCATCAAGGATACCGACAACGATGGACTCACCAGCTTTCAGCTCAGCAGCCTTGTCCAGGCAGGACGACGAGCAAGTCAACACACTATTCCAATCTTCTGACCGCAACTTCGGCGCTGCAGCAGGTTTCTGGCGCGAGGGTTTTGAGGAAGCTCTTTGGCCAGCTGCAACCTCAGCAAAGGAAGGACGCCTGGTCTTTGGCAGAGCCTTTTAGAAAGTCTGTCTACCAGCGACGGGAGGAGATACAGGAGAGCTGCTCGGTGAGCTACGGGCGGCAGCATTTTCAGCCACACGCGAAGCTGGACAATCGAGGGATTGCTTTCCTTCAGTGGCAAGCCTCACCTCGTTATGTAGCTTGTCCAGCAGAGACTGCCCGTCATCATTCGGGGCACGGTCAACGATGCGTTTGAAGGCCCCGACAACTGAGTTGTCATGCTTCGGCTTGCGCTCAGGGCTTAGCAGGCTTCGGCTGCATGGGAGGCGACGGCACCTCAGAACCAGCATTGACAGCGGCATCGAAAGAAGCAATCAAATCTTGCAGCCCTGACAACAAAGTATGTTGCGCAGGTTCAACTTTAACACGTTGAGACCGTCTGGCACCTCCACCCCCACCACGCAGCAAGCTGCCACGGAGCATCTCATTGGGCCACGAAATGACAAGCGAAAGCAGCGCATGGCCAAGGAGGCGCCAAGCACATAAGCATGCAAAGAAACTGCCAATGACCACTACCAGATTGGCAGAGAAACAGCGATAAACAAAGCCAGGACGGCTCAAGCCGCCACCAATCCGGCGGCAAATGGAACGTGTTAGCCGTATGCGGCGACGACCACATCGGCGACACTGGACTGGAACACGAAGACACCAGGCAACGGGATGCCTTGCAGAGTGAGATAGTGCGACTGTGCACGATCGTAGCAACCGAGCTCTTCTCCAAGTTGCATCAAAAGTGTTCGCAAAAGCCACAAGCTGGCAAGGACAAAAGTTGGGCACTGCAAAAGGTTGCAAAGGAATGCCCGAAACGAGGCACTTCGAGCCGTGAGAACAACTGAAGACGACGCCTCCGAAATGGAACGAGGTGAACGGCCATCGACGAAGCCGCTCGGGATGAAACTACTCGCCAAACTCTCATCATGGAGAGAGCTGCACTGTGCTTGCGCACTGAGCTTGACGCTGTGATTAAAATAGTTAATTGCAAAGCAATCAATGATTTCAAGACACGGTAGTGATCACGCTTGTTTTGTGTCTTGAGCCAAATACGTTCGTGTGCGTCAAGCTGCTCTTCATCTACCTTCTACAAGGACATCTTAGCTACATCATGCAGGTGCTTGGGGCTCGAGTATGATTAACTCCCCCCTTGAAGACAGCGTGAAACGCTACACTGAACTTAGTTACGCAGACTACCTACTTGGTGGAATAGCCACTCCGATTAGAAGTGGAATCCAAGCTCTCGCAGCTTCAGCTGGCTGTCGACGGGCAGCCTGCTCACGTTTCTAGGTGTGAAGGCAATTATGACGATTCTGTCACCCTTCGTGCAAGGGGTCGTCGCATGTAACCGTCTTGGATCGAAGATCGCTGGCCATTTAAGGATCTCGCCCTTCTCACCTCGACTGAGGTCTGGGCATGGGTAGCCACCGTCTTGTGACTGCACCCACACTTGGCCCCCCTCGAACACTTCAAGTGGGATTACAGCGTTCTTGCTGCATGGCTCGTTGTAAGAATCCTTATGAGTCAAAGTAATTTGATTCTTGGCCAACATCACTGCCGTAAACTTATGCTTAGGCAACACCCTACGGATGAACCTGCACAAAACCGCAGTGACTACTGGGAAGAGGGTTACATTTTGCCTTAAACCTGCGATCCCACCTCCGTGCGCGAACGCACCGGTGGTGAAGCACATTGCCTCACTTGCAGAGGGGCGCACGGCGCTCTCCCCTGGCAAGTACGACAAAAGCTGCACAAGGTCTTCTTGTGTGATCTTCCTAGGCAGTGAGCTTGCGAAACGCTCTGCTTCCTCGACTACGACCTTTGAGACGGTCGCGTTGTGAGTGACACCTTCGTGAAGGCACAACTGTGTGAGCATATCAGACCACTCAGCGGGAGGGATGATCTTAGTCAAAACATTAGCTAATTGCTCCTTACTGTTCACGTAAGTAGCCGAAAAATCTTCTTGTTCAAAGATCTCTGCCATACTTGCCACATTCACGCGGTGCACGCGCCCTAAGTGGCGAAGCTTTGGACTGTATCCTGACTTCAGGATGGCCAAAACAGTTTCGTTGTCTTGGAAGAAGATGATTGGCACTGTGCTTTTGAAGGCTGACTGTAAGAACGTCTGCGAGTTTATGACCTCTGAAAACATGGCTGATGCCATTGAGATCATTTCGGCCTCTGGCGTCGACCTCGCAACAGACGTTTGCTTGCGACTTTGCCACATCACAGGGAACGCATGCTGACCTGTGCCTATGTGGACTACAATCCCGGACGTGCTACGTGAAGTGTAGGGACAGGCTGCGAAGTCAGCGTCTGTATACACCCGTAGCTCGGGAGCGGCATCCCAAGAGCAACTGGCATTCATGCAAACATCTCTGGTGTGATGAATATACGACACAAGTCTAAGCACTTGTCTGTCCTCCCAGGCGGTCCACCGAGTGACCCTGGAAGCTAGGCGAGTTACAGCAAATGCGATGTCAGCTCTACAGAGACGAGCCAACCACAAGCAGCGCATAAGGATGCGTGATGCTGTATCGTGGAGCTCGCCTTGTGCTGAGATTTCTTCGTCAGTCATTGCTGACTCAGCGATGCAGGGCGTCGTCACTCGACGAAGCTTGTCGGGTGTTGTCCCGGTGATTTCGCAATAGGTTTGGACGATCTGCTCAGCATACTCAGGCATCTTAAAAGCCATTGTGGTCGACGATGGTTCATCGTACCGACAATGCAGTCTACCTAAGATCCGAACACCCTCAGAACCTATGAAACACTCGGGATCAAGTTTGACTTTCGCCCTCAACGCTTGCCAAAATGGCGTGTGCAATTTTGTTAATCCGCACAAACTCAAGTCATCGACGTAAATGTTTAAGATGAGAACCCCATCCTTGTACTCAAAGAACCAGTTGCTTGGAAACTCCTGGGACTCCTTTCCGCCTAATGAGATCAAAATCCTAGACAAGTACTCTTGCCAGAGCCGTCCGGCCTGTGGATGGCCGTACAAGCTCTTGCGAAGTCGAACGACTATTCGCGCTTGCGCTCCAAAACGCTCCTCCCAACCAGGGAGCCACAACTCCCTTGGCAGGATTACGTATGTCTCTTCTTTAAGCTCTGATTGGAGGTATGCTTGGATTGCGTCAGAGCATGACACAGAGTGCTCCGGTAAGCAACCCCAGAAGAGGGAGGCGTTCAAGGCTATTAACCCCGTTGGAGTCGTACTGGTCTCTTCGAAGAAAACCAGATTGTTAAACTCATCCAAAACCCTATCCCCTCTATAAACAATTCTCCCTTTGAACTTTTGAAATTCAGGTGCAAGTTCGGCATGCTTTAACCCGCACAAGGTCATCAGTTCTGCGACGCGAAGCTTGCGTCCCTGAGACCTGGCCTGACTTCTCAGCTCATGCAGTGGCATGGCTGTTGTGTCATCCCATGTGCCATTTCGGCGCAATCCCTCTGCTTCTTGAGCGATGGCCTCAAGCGCCTTCGGCTCAGCTTGCCATTCTCGGCGGGAGAGATTCTTGGTGATAAGCGCGCTAGCTTTACCAAGATTGGGGACACTTTTGAAGTACCTCTGGGGAAACAAGGATTGTATCACGAGATCCGCAAACTCATACGCTTTGATGTTGGTTGCATTGATCTCTGATGACTCCTTTGTTGACACCTTTGCGAAGTGCTCCAGTACTCGCTTGGAGTTCGAAGCAATGGTGGTGGCTTTGTTACCGCTGACACAGGCTACACTGGAGAGCTCGTGTTTCGAAGCGAAGTCGATCCACTCAGGCTGCACAAGCACCCCTGAATCAGAACTCCACTGAAACGAAACCCGACCCCCCTGCTCAATGATATGGTCGGCAACATTTAGGGCCAAAACCAACATTCGCTTGGATGTTGCTTGCCTTTGTGCAATCTTTCGCGCGTACTTGGGACTTTGGGACTCACGATGTACGGCTTGATGTGAAGACATATGTGTGCATGGTATGGTGAACCAAGCATCTACACCTGGGATTGCTTGGGAAACAACTTGCTGCATGTCATCCTGCGAAGTCAAGTCCAGCGTTGACTGGGACAGACTAACACAATGAACCTTACAACGTTCACATGCATCTCTTATCTCAGACTCGTCTTCACAACCGTACTCGATCAGAACATTTTCCCCTGGAAGTTCCTTCACCCTTCTGGTGTTGTTACGCGCTCTCTCATTTGCGAGAAACCTTGCACTCAAACCAAACTCACCTGTTGGAACTTTGCTTTCGGAAGACTGAACTACAACACCAGCTGGAGCCCGTGGGCCAGCAGAGGAGCTCGCGCGCTCTGGAGCATCCTCATCACCCTCGGGGGCTGCGGGTGCAGACTCCGCCAAAGGATCAGGGCGCTCAACATCAGGCGGTGCAGCGTCTCTGACTGACTTGCTCGCGGCAATCTTCTCGGCTTTAATCAAACCATCAAATCTTGCCTTACATACTGGCGTGTGTACTGTTCCATCGAACTTGCAGGCCTTACAACCAGGTGTTGCACCTAGTCGCATAAGTCTGTCTAAAGTAATGTACTCGTGGCGCTTGGCAACGGGTGTTGACGGCGCTACCGTGCTGAACGGCACATCAAGAAATTCGATGGCTTCATACTCGGCTTTCGTGAAACTAGACAAAGCAGCTTCTGCAGCGGTGAACATCGGGAGGATGGGATTGCCGCGGGGAACGTGGATTTCCTCTCTAGGGACGGAGATCGCCTTTTCGTACCCCGGTTCACGGTTCTTTAGCTTACCATAATCCAAGACATAGTAGACTTCTCTGAATGATGATGGACCGCTATCGAACCGCCAACCTGCGAAAACACCAGGTGCTGCTGATGCCTGAAACTTCTCACGGTTTGCCGGGTCAAGTCTGTAATAGACTAGTTGACCAAGTTGTAATTTCATGCCACCAAACTCGGATCCAATCGCGTTCGCATACCGACAACCCTCAATCCCGACCGCAGGGTGGAAAAGGTTAATGGTGTGTGCCGCATAGCGAACAGTGTGAACCCAAAGACCCGAATGCAACTGAAAACCGGCCGCAATGTGGAGAGCCCTTGTACACTCCTCGATGGTACGGATCTCCCGTTCGAGAACTGAGTTGCGAGGCCATCTACGCTCAAGGCTTGGTTCTGAAGTAAACCCCAATGTCGCACATGCGGCGAGGAGCTCTCGCGCATTGTCGCTCTTGAACAATACACAAGGTCCAGAAGCGCGCCTACCGAGAAAGGATAACAATGATCGTACCACCCCGTCTTCGTGCCTGGACACTAGCGGGAAAGCTCTTATGTACCCTGTAGCCTCATCCCTCACAGTCAGGACGACGGTTTCAGTGCTTTTAGCGTCTTTGTGCACTATGATGAAATCAGCCGCTATCCGTTGACCGAACTCCTCAACCGGATCTAACTCATCATCACACTTTGCATAGCGCGTCCTCGCCGTTCGCTTCTTTAGCATTCGACTCCGACTGCAGACATCACAGTAGGGGCTCTTTGGCATATGCGTTAAGCGATGCTGTAAACTCTGGGCTTCAGTGATTAGCCGCTGAGCCTTGGTTGGTGCATCCTCATCACCCTCATCGTCGGCACCGGAACCTTCCCCTGGATCAGGTGGAGGGGGTGCTGCGGGAGCTGGGAGAGGAGGGTCCTCTGCTGGGACAGCGGGCGCAGGAACCTCTGCTGGGGCTGCCGGAGCAGACTCACCAGCGGCTAAGGCTCTGTGCAAACCATCACCACCAAACCTGATCTGCTCACGAAATACCGGAACATAGTCATCAACCTTATGGGCATAAATGACACGATCCGAATCCCAAGTGATCTGGACGCAATCTTCGTCACTACCGAAGAACGGCATGCTACCAGGAAGCCAAACGAAAGGTTTTCGCTGCAACTCTACTAGTTGGCCTAAAGACCGCACTACCGGGCAGCTTTGCAGAACATAGGATTCTACTGATCCAAAGGCATCGCTCGTTGTAGTAAGGAAGGTGCCACTGCTCGTCACACCATTCCCGGTTTCAAACTGCAACGGCTTGGTTGACCGGATGTGATCGCTGAACATATCAGTCAAAATGCCCTGATCTGCAAGCGCGGATTGGCTTAGCAGGCTTCTCCCTGCCCCAGAATCAGCAACCCAATCAAGGAAGTACGACCCCCCTGAACAGTTAGGTCTACTGACTGTCGCGGCAATGCGATCATGCGAATGATGCACGGTTGCGGGCAATGCAAATGAAAGTGCTGCCGCAAAGCGGGCAAACACACGAAAGGGAGCGGTGATCAAGCGACATGTGGCTTTGAAACCGCGGACAAATGATGAAGGGATGTTGCATGCGCTCGCGCCCGTCGACGCGGCTGCTAACATGGCGACTCCGGCAGGCACCTTTGGGGCGGCCTTTGATGGAGCAGCTTTCTTTGGTGCATCTACATGCTCAAAAGGGCAATCCTTTCCCCTAGTGCATGTTCCTTTTGGATAGAAGAAGCACGCTGGCCTTTGGCCGGATTGTTCAGCTGACGAATCCTTTGCAGCTGGAGGTTTCTGAGGTTTAGCCTTGCCATCCTTACCTCCGCCTTTCCCTTTACCTTTGCCTTTGTCCCTGTTGGCACCCTCACCGGCACCACGATTGGCGTCGGTGACTCCTGGAGTTGCTTTGCTCGGGGCCTTCGGGGGCTTGTCATTGCCTTGGCCTTTGGCCTTAGCCTTTGCATTTGCCTTTGCAGCAGGAGCGGCGGGCGTAGCCTTGGCCGCGGCTGCTTTCGCATTTGCATCTGGTTTCGGCTTCTGTTTGGAATCCTCTTTGAGCGAATCCTTGAGCGCTTGCTCGTTACGATCCTCGCGCACTTCTGAAAGAACCTCTTCGAGCCCGTTCCAAATGTACTCAAATGTCCTACGCTTGGAACCCGGCTTGGCATCTTTGACCCGATCAATTGTGCGTGAAAGCATCCTGCATCCCTTTAGCCGTGAGTAGATCCAGGAAAACATTGTTTCGGCATCCGGCCATTGCCGCTCCGGTAAGCCATTCAACACGTACTCGACGCGTTGTTTGAAGGCTACAAGCGATTGGTAGGAAAATGAGTCAGGTTCTAAATCGAACAAGGATTGTAGTGTCACCAATGGCCCGCGCACTTTATCTATCCGGTATCTTCTGCTAAGAATGGACAAGAGTGCACGACCCGATGGCATCGTTCCAGACGCATGACACCTTTCCAAGTACGACTGCGCTTGCAATCCCCATTCACCTTTTAGGTGTTTCGCATCACTGATACATGCGGAGATCCACCCATCAAGTCTAGGCAAACCCTCGCAATCCTGCTGAAGCGACCGTGTCAATGCAATGCTCCCTGATGGATCAAGGCTCTTCTGAAGCCACTTCAACAGGACGGCTTTGCCGCTGCAATCGATTGACGCAATCTGTGTTAGCACCGAATTGCGGTAAGCCCTGAACTCAACGCTAGAACCCGGAATTTGGGGAAGCTTGATGTCTTTCAGGTCTTTGTACTTATAAATGCTAGACTCGTAATCTCTGTCATCTTCAGGCTCGTGAGCCGCAACGGGGACGATTGGATCATCCTCGAAATCTTCTCCGTCCTCATCACCCTCATCTTCGCCATGCTCATCAAAGTCATCTTCATCTGCTATGTCGAAGACTTGGGGCTTTAGCTTCTGTGGTGGAGGAGGTGGAGAAGCGGGTGTTGCGGAATGCAATCTACCCGTGAAGATGCTCTTACGGCCGCATTGGTACGGTGGCAATCCAAACTCAACCGGACCCGGGGCAACCGAACCACTAGAACCGGAAGCCTTAGCGGGAATTGGAGACGCAACTGATGGTGCAATGGCCCTAGCTGTAGCCTCGGCTTTAGCTTTCTGCTTCTTTGCTTTGGCTTTGGGACTAAGGGCTACCTCAATTGCCTGTTCAATCCTTCGCATTGTTCCCCCAACTTCACCCGCGAGTGCCTGCAATGCGTTGAATGCAGACGCAGCCTGATCCGCGCCATTTTGGGTAGAGCTCGCGGGGATAGCCGATGAAGGGATGCTTGGGTTCTTTGGTTCGGCAGCTTGCACATGCGACTGAAGCGCGATTAGCTGCTGATGCATAGCCTTAGATAACTCTTGCTGCTCAAGGATCATCTTAGCTTGCTTTTCGAGTCTCTGGTTGAGCTCACGGTTCATCTCCCCTAACTGTTGATTCTCAGTTCGGAGGTTTCCGATCATCGTTTCAGCTTCACCCTGAATCACCGAAGCGCGTGAACCCAACTGCTGGTTTTCGGACCTTAGCGCCTGTATGGCGGCATACGACTCACCCTGAATCGCAGCGGCCTGGGCACCTAGCTGTTGGTTCTCTGATCTTAGAGACTGAATCACTGCTTCGGCTTCGCCAAACACGGCTGCTGTCTCAGCTCTGGCGTTCATGATGGCTGATGTTGCTTCGGATTGCATGTTCGCATGGGCTACCGGGTCAACCCCAACCTGAAGGACCTGCTGCCGATGGGCATGTTGATGCAAGTGCAACTCCTGATGGCTCGTGTTCGGGCCGGTTGGGTTCTGACTACGGGCAGGGCCAACATTCGCTGCAAAGGTTGGTGCCGGTTGCAGGGATGAAGACCTCGATGCGGGTCCATACGACAATGATCTAGCCCGGTTCCTCCGAATCGGCCCCGAACTTGATGAATCCGACTGCCTAGCTGCCTCCGGGCGCACGCTAAGTGCTTGAGCCCTAGGGGGCGTGCTTGACGATGAAATTTCCAGTGAGGATTCTTCGAATCCCAGTTGTGATGCTAGAGGCATTATGGGAACAGCGGTTCAACCGAGGTCTAAGGGTTGTAAAAATACTTCACCCCAACCGTCAAAGTTGACCCTCAACACGAACCCAACCCCGAGGAGCTGCGTTTGCAGTCTTCCTCTGCCTTTCTGTTTTGCCAGTCGGCGGCTAGAGCCAGCAGAGCTCCCACACGATCTGATCCAAAGCACGCGGGTCCTCCTCCGCCCAATGCACACCGTGATGGCCGTAGGATGTCACGTTCTTGCAAATCGGATCTTGATCGTCCACGTGATACAAAAAAGTCAGTGGAGCGGGGCGCGACCGGCTAAAGATATCCGCCAACTTAGACAATTGTGCTCCTTTGCCTGTGCCCGGCGCAGTCTTGGATGTCGTGAAGAAAATGGGAAAGGTCAAAGGGCGCCGCACAATCGTCCGATCACAAATACGGTGGATACACTGGACCGCCTTATCAATGGTCTTTTGCTTCACCGCGTACGAGCAGAAAATCACAGCCAAGTCCGAGTGCTCTCGCAAGAGTCTCTCAAGGCACGCAGATGTCCTCGCCTCGTCGCGGTCAGCGACCAAATGAATGTCCAATGACAGCAGCACAGAAGTACCCGGCGGAAGCAATCCCTCCGCAACCTTAAGCGAAGTCACCTGACGCGCCACAGGTCGGAACCTCAACTCCCTCTCGGGTCCAGCCCCGCTGCCTGTTGTCGCGCGCTCGGGTCCAACCCCGCTGCTTGCAGCCGCACCTGAATCAAGAGACTCCTCCGCAGCCTCCTCGGCTGATTCAAGAATCTCCTCGGCTGCCTCGCGCTCCCTCTCGGGTCCAACCCCGCTACCTGCCGATCCAAATGGGATCGAAGAGGACCGTGGTGGAGATCTCGACCGCACACGAAGCAACGGATTGTTAGGTGAGATAACCGCTGCTCGCTGTCCGAGCGTGAGATATGGTCCGACGTTTGGTGCAGTAGATGGCGTGACTCCTGTTTTAGCTTTTGGAACAGGAGGCTGGGGCGGCAAATTTCTCCCACTCGGAAGAACACTTAGCGACCCGGAAGCCTCTAGCCCTGAAGATCCCGCAACCCTTTCCGAATTAGTACCCAAGGCACGAATCGAAGGCGGTGGATACGATGGCTCTCGAGGAGCGCTCACGGGTACAGCCCCGGAGATTGTATTACCAGGAACGCTAGATGGCGAAGACGCAGCAGTAGCGCTCACGGGTACAGCCCCGGAGATTGTATTGGAGGATGTATTATCAGGGCCCGGAGTGATTGGCGTCGATTCAGTATGCCGTGGGAAAAGTGGAACCTCCGAAGCCAAAAAGGACGGAAGAGCAGTGCCACGCTCTGGCGTGTTCTGCTTCAACCAAGAGACGTAGCTGTCTGCAGTCCCAAGGTTCTCCCTATCCGCCCCACTCAACACAGCAAGCTCGCGCAACTGTGAAGCGTATCCTCCAATAATCTTAAGGTGAAGTGAACGCCTTGCTCTTCCACTAGAGCCGCCACCTCCCCTCTTCTCCTCGCCAAGCAATAGGGCCGCGTACAATGCAAACCGCGACTCAGGAGTGAGGCCTCCGCGCTCACCCATGCAGTGACGACTTCAGAGGAAAATTGTTGGCCAACGAACACCTAACCCAAACCCGGTGGATGCTCGTCAACCCTGCCGTAAGGCTCTTCTCAAGGCCTTACCCAATTATCCCCCGTTGGCTGCGTAAGCACGCCTCAATGCCTTGCCTCTGAAAGCTTAATCCGGATAACCTCCTTGATTACCCACTGACAACCCAGATGAACAACTGTCAACTAGGAATACCCCCTGGCTGGCAGACTAAGAGCCGAAGGGATTTGGAATTGATTCTGTGCTTGCCTTTGGCTGTTGTGCTGTGCTGCCGAGGCAGTCTACAGCTGGGATGAGGGACTGAGGAAGCGGTTCAAAGGCCGAGCACGGGAAACACCCACGCTAACCCAAACCAGAAATCTCAATCAACCTCCAATCTCAGCGGAACTCTTACAGGAGGGTTGCTGGGATGCAATCGCACTCCTGACACGTTGCGGTTGTGTTCTGTTCTCTACTGGATCGCCTGTTGCACCACAAGGCCTGGCCTCCTTCGTCCGTGAACGGGACTACGGGAGAGGTGCTAAGGCAGGGCTTTGAGAAACCCGAAGAAGGTTACCACGCGGATGCCTGAGCAAGCAGGCGATTCACGCAGCGGATTTGGACCTCACAGATAATGTGCAAAACCAGGCTGCGATGTACGCTCTGGTTGGGGATCTCAACTGTAGGGTTCTGGCTCTAACCCCAGGAGATTGACAGTGCAGGATATGGAAAGTAGTATGGAAGTGGGCAGGTCTTTGCTAGACCTACGGCGAACCGATTACGAGCTCTACCCTAAGGGAGCGACACGGAAGGTGCTATGGCGTCGGTAGGATCCTACACTACCTACACCAAGCTAAGCTGAGGCTGTTAACCAGTTAATTGCAAAGCAATCAATGATTTCAAGACACGGTAGTGATCACGCTTGTTTTGTGTCTTGAGCCAAATACGTTCGTGTGCGTCAAGCTGCTCTTCATCTACCTTCTACAAGGACATCTTAGCTACATCATGCAGGTGCTTGGGGCTCGAGTATGATTAACTAAAATCACAGCTCTGCAGAACTGGTGGCTCACAAGAGTGATTCTGTTGCATCATGGCAAAGGTGTGGGTAGCACCACAACACTGGACCATGCAGCACAGAGCAACTAATTTAATCAAATTAACCATCTTGCAAAACACTCCGAACCTTCGCCCCCTGCCTGAAACTGCAGGGCCCGCCCCCGCGCACTTGGACGCGTCGGTTTGAGAGCTGCCCCCAATCCCCCCGCTTTTTAAGCCGTCCAAGCTTGCTTCAAAGCCTGGGGGTGTTTTTGAATCCTGTGATTTTGTAAGCCTTGCAAGCCCGCTTCAAAGTAAAGGAGTTTGCTCTTTTGAAAGCCATTCTGCAAATGAGGAGGCGCGTTTAAGATATATGATTGGCCAGAATCGCTTAGGAGGCGGCGTGTTTGGGTAGTGTGAGGAACCGGAAACGCCAAATGAGGTGGCGTGTTTAAGATGTACGATGAACCGGAATCGCCAAGTGAGGGGGTGTGTTGCAAACAAAGCAGGAGCCGAAATCGCCAAATGAGGGAATGTGTGGTAGATAAGTGAGGACAGCAATCCGGTAGCCCGGCGTGGGCACGGGGGGAGCGGAGGGAGTAACAATACGGGAGGGGGGAGGGGGGTTGTTGTTCGAGTCAATGCCAGGTGGGGGCGGGGGTGGTTGCTCCGCTCAAAAGAAGGAGGGGGGGGTTGTTCGACAAAAAGAGAACAGGGAAAAAGGTTGGTGTTGTTGTTCGTGCTCGAAGAACAGGGGGGGCGGGGGGGGGGGGGGGGTAGAACAACAGGGGGGGGATGTTGTTCAAATCAATAAAAGAACCAGAACAGGGGGGGTTGTTCGACTCAATGGGAGGGGAATAAGAACAGGAGGGGGTTGTTGTTCTCTAAATCGGAGAACAACACCCCCCCCACCCCTCTATCGAAGGGGTATGGGTCATCACCAACTTTCAGGCAACAGGTTCGTGAACATATCGCAGAGAGCCTTTGCAGCAACAGTGCCATCCAAGCATCCAAGTCAGATCTTCAAGTCCGAAAGTCCGAACCTGCACCCCAAACCTCAGAGTTCTAAGTCTAAGCCTAACCCGTATAGCACCCAATCTAGACCCTATAATCCCAAAACCCTTGACCCTCAAACTGCGCGATCGGGCGATAGGCCTGGTTGCGGGCTGCGCCGCCTCCCGGAAACTGGAATTGGAGGGGGTTTTAAGGACAGGGGTGGAGACTGAAAGGATTCTGCGTTTAGCGTTTGGGCTAGCACCATTGTAGGGTCTTATGGCTGCAGGGTTTACTGTAGCTTGTTGTTGAAGGCGAATGCATTGCGGTTGGGCGAAGCAACGCAACAACCACTCTGAACGTAATTACGAGCCCTATAGTGTCACCACGCGGTTTCGGGAATGAGATTAAAAACGAACCCTATTTCTCAAAACCGTCATACTTCAAACACGCCCCGCAGTTTTCCACTCGAGAATTGCGCGAGCCGTCGAAGGCGCGTGAGGGGCTGAGAGGCACTTTGCAATCAGCCCGAGACCTCGGTCAAAGGACCCCTAAACGCAGGGTTTAGGGTTACAGGGAACTCCAGAAAGTTGGAGTATGGCTTCAGGGGTAGGATACCTGTAACTTACCATAAAGGGCTTAGGATAATCATATTCCAACTTTCTGGCTTTTACTTTAAGGGTGCAGGGGCTTTAGGGTTGAAGGCTTATGGTTTATACCATTTCTACACTCTACTACGAGCCCCTATTATAAGGTATATGGACGGCAAACCCTTGCAGGGCTCATTTCGTCCTTATAAGGATGATGAATGCCATTTTCATACGTTCTACCCGGAACCTCATTGTTCTTGCTCCGAATCCGGATGTGATTACATACCACCCTTATAAGATAGTGCTAGCATCACTTCGAAGGATGTCATTGTTGCATCGACCAACGTGGAGGGCTACAACTTGACATGATGCAGCATGCTCTTGTGCACGACGGTAAACTGATTCGTGGTTAGTCAAGATTTTGCGCAGCCTGTGTTGTTGAGACACGTGCGCAGTCCTGCCAGCGCTAGACATGCCCAGGCTGACACGCATTGTTCAACATGAGCTGTTACAGTAAAAATATAGTAACACTACGCTTCAACCGAAACCTGACACTAACAGCACCCACAAACGCATATGGCATATGGTAATGGTGGCACTGAGCAATTACCACCATAGATCCTCCTGAAAAGGCCGACCCCATATTCTTCCGGTACCCATCAACTCCGAATTCTGCACAAAGATGACTCTCAAGCAGGCCGCGTAGGCCGAACAGAACTCGTGCTGATTATTGTAAACAAATCAGAAGCCCCTTGACGGACCGACGGAAGGAATCCTCAGACCTGTGTAACTCTTCAAAAGAAACTTGATTCATGCAGAGCTCAAATACCGCCTTTACCTACTTCTCCTGGGCCTGACGTGGTATCTTCTTTCTTACCGAGTCTTTCCGTATCAATACCGCTGCTGACGTGCACTCCCGAGCAGCTCCGGGGAGTGCTTCGGGAAAGAAGTCGGTTCCTACTTTCCCCCATGCACTCGCAGCTGCAATCGTTAGGTGCTGGGAAATGGTTATTTAGCTGGAGCGATGTTTAGGTCCATGACAAAACCCATCAAAACCCATAGAAAACAATTTTCCGATTCATGGCTTCCCGGTGCCCCGGAGCACCCCTGCGAGGCTCTGGCCGGCGAACGGCTGGCCGGTCCTGGTGAGATGCTGAAGAGCTAAAACGAAAACTAACTTCTAATAGTCAGAGCAAGCGTCCATTTAGTAACATCTATAAGAGATCCTATAAGGGCCTTAGCAAATAAAAATACTGTAGGGTTTGGGGCATGTTACAGAACGGTTACAAGAAGGAGCCCCAAAGGACTACTATTGCCAATTACTCAGGCCTCTAGATTCGCAAGCCTGTATATTTGGGGTGGCTTGGACCGCCTGCTGTGCTCTTTCCGGAGTAGGATATACGACTCTGGCATAAGCAGAACTGGCATTTTAAGCTCTACCCGGCTACCGCCAACCGCAACAGCGCAATTCCCAGATACGTTCCTGGCCATTTGTTACCGCTAGCTACACATAACTTCGCTTTGCTGCCCCTATTATCGGGGTGTGCGGGTCTATTTAGGGTATGAGGGTATCCGGGCTTAGGATAGTTTTGGTTACTATTTTACTATTCATACTAGTCTTACTACAATTCATGCTATTCTTATCACCACTCATACTATCCTTAAAACTATTCGGACTATTTTTCTGCCCACCCTGCCCGCCTTCCAACAAGCCGGCCCAAAGGGACGGTCCAAGGCCCGGGGCTTCGAGCGGGGGGTCGGGCCTGGCCAGGCCGGAGGCGAACATGTAGATTCATGATATATATATATATATATATATATATATGTGGTCACGCCCCCCCCCCCATGATCCATACCATGGTTTTTTCTACCTCCTGCTGCTCATGCTTCGATTTCTACATGACTTCACCTACATACAAAATCATCGGTATTTGCGGTATTTTCTGCACCTAGCATCTACTTAGCTCTACATGTTGTAATTTGTTCTCACATGTTATATCCCCACGAAACCCGAAACGGATTCTGATTTCACTTTCGGGCTCCGCTCTTCCATCCAAAACCTGGCACTCCATGTTTCAGGAGGCATCACCGGTTGTTGTGCAAAAACTTCAACATGTTGCCTGTCACTGTCGCCATGTTTTGGTGCCTATGCCAATACTCAAACTGTGGTGTTAACAATAATGCTATCACCAACACTGATACGGATGTTGATAATCTGTTGAATATTCATGAATGCCAGTACTATTACCAGCAAGAACACTTAAATTATGGCTAATACGACTATGAATAGTCATAATTCTAATATCAACATTAATACTCCTACGAATACCAATAGTATATTCGTATTGATATGAATACTAATCTCTTTACTAATAGACACCTGCATATACTAATGTACATAAATATACATACCACTATCTTAAGATACAGATATATACATTAGTGCATTCATGTACTAATGTTTTGGCATAAACATATACCCATACACAAATTCTTAATAATATTAGTGCTAGTGTTTGCTGTGATAGTATATATGTCAGTATTAGTAAATATAAATTAGTGTCAGTGCTCATGCTCGTGTTAGAGTTAGCGCTAGTGCCAGTGTCAATGTCAGTAATACAGCACCACTGCTAGTATCAGTGTCAGTCTTAATGTTGGGTTTAATCGCAGCTTATATTCGCAGAAGTGCTAGCAATAAGTATCAATACTAGAACTAGTTTTGATATGTTAGTATATTGATAGTTTCGTATAGTAGCAGACTAGTAAATCAATATATTATTAATGCATTCGAACAGTAACATATTTGTATACTTGTATACTTGTATATTTGATATGTTAGTACAACTGGTGCACGAGTACACTAGTATATTGGTGTATTAGTTTACTAGTATGTGTGCTATATTCATGTATTGTCTAGTCATATTTACAAGTATATCAGTATGTTGGCATATTAGTCTACTAATTTGTCATGTCGGTATACTTGCATGTTGCAGTAGTCGTATATTAGTATACTCGCATATTAGTAATATCGATACTTCCACAAAACTATCACGTAACTCATGTGCCGCGTGTCTGGTGCATGCGTCCTCAGTACATGGCATGTCAAAGTATATGTTGTATACCTACTGCAAATGTTTTACTTTACAGATTGTCGTCGGGTGTGGTGTGCTTTGATACAATATCTCAAGGAATTGGTGGCATCGAGAGCATCTTGCAAGGATATGTCACCCCCGTCGCGGATCATGCTGGAAAAGAGGAAAAGAGGGACACAAACGATGACTTTCACTCGGGAGAGAACTGCAACGGATATGTCGTGGAACATACCGCACCTTGACATGGCATTAAAACAAAGCATATGCCATGTGTATACACGTGACAAACAAAGACATAATAGGAACACAGCATCCAAGGTTAGCAATTGCCGCCTGGCTCGAAAATTCCCCAAATTTGTAAAGCCTGAAATGCGAAAACATCGGCAGGGATCAAAAATCACCAAAATTCCCAAAATCGTGGCATCTATGGGGCCATGGGTGTTTAGTTTCGCAAAACTTTGGGGATTTTCGAGCCTGGCAATGTTTTAGCATCCGACTTTGACGAAATGCCGCCAGGCTCGAAAATCCCCAAAATTTGTAAAGCCTGAAATGCGAAAACACTGGCAGGGATCAAAAATCCCCAAAATTCCCAAAATCCTGGCAACTATGCGGAGTGCGGGGCCATAGTCTCTCACGTTTTGAGGATTTTGGGGATTTTTGATCCCTGCCAGTGTTTTCGCACTTCAGGCTTCAGGAATTTTGGTGATTTTCGAGCCAGGCAGTGTTTTAGCATCCGACGTTGACGAAATGCCGCCAGGCTCGAAAATCCCCAAAATTTGTAAAGCCTGAAATGCGAAACACTGGCAGGGATCAAAAATCCCCAAAATTCCCAAAATCATGGCAACTATGCGGAGTGCGGTGCCATAGTCTCTCACATTTTGGGGATTTTGGGGATTTTTGATCCCTGCCAGTGTTTTCGCACTTGAGACTTCAGGAATTTTGGGGATTTTCGAGCCTGGCAGTGTTTCAGCATCCGAAGCTGCCCACCTCCCATGATCCACTGCTTACCAAAAGCAAGCATAGTATGGATCATGGGGGGGGGGGGGGGGGGGCGTAAGCATATATGTATATATATGTATATATATATATATATGCACATGCACACATATGTCTATATCGGTATGTGTGTATATATATATATATATGTATATATATACATGCACACATATGTCTATATCGGTATGTACATATATATATATATATATACACATGCACACATATGTCTATATCGGTATGTGTGTATATATATATATATGTATATCTATATACATGCACACATATGTCTATATCGGTATGTACATATATATATATACACATGCACACATATGTCTATATCGGTATGTGTGTATATATATATACATGCACACATATGTCTATATCGGTATGTACATATATATATATATATATATGCGTATACATATATATATATATATATAGAAATTAAATATATATATATATATATGTATAGGTATATGTATATGTATTTACTTGTCGAAATGTCACACAGACATATAATTACTTAAAGTATACAGTTGCTATCATTTACAAGTAAAGACATCTGGTCAAGATATGTCAAGGTGTGCACGCGGGTGTTTATCCACGAGAATATGCTTGTTACATGCATGTATACAAAGATCCACGCATGCATGCATCATGTGTAAGTACTTAAGAGGATGCAAAAACATGAAGAAAACAGCATGCCCATTTTACCGATGTAGTTTCACGTATGCTAATTCAGCTGTGTAACCCACGCATACTTCGTGTCTCTCATATCTGGCTCCCACACCTCGCAGGCTCATGGCGGTCACCACCGCCACCGATGACTCCGACAACGCCCAGGCTCGTCTGAGCATCGGGGGTTTAGGGAGATTTCTATTACAATGGGTCTATAATTAAGGGTTTAGGGCTGTTGGTGTTAAGATATTAATATGCAGATTCTCTTTTTCTGCACACGGCTTTGCCCTCGCGCTTCTGCTGACAGATATCATGCAGTGATGTGGTTTCGCCTGCGAGCGTAACCTCACCACTTTTTGACCGAACGTCTCTGGACGAAAATTGAAACTTATTTCTCGCTGTGGACTCCTCTATGGTGTTCCAGTCCTCAATTTCCGCACCTTCAACCCTAAAGCCTGCGTGGGGCTTAAGCTAAGCTCTTAATGGCATCAAACGGTGCGGACCCCTCTCAGACTGCCGTTTCTGAGATTGGGGTGCTTCGGGGTTTACGGGCTTGGGTTTGCGGGTTTGGGGCTTTGGGAGTTTCAGGGTCTTCGGGTTTGGTGGTTCGGTGTTTCGCTGTCTTAAGCCCTATTAAATGCCTACACCCCGAGCTGCAAACCGAGTCGAACCCCGCGGAATCCCAAATCCCAAGGTGCACCAATCCCTATAACTGTAACGCCTCGAACATGCTCCTTTCTTGCCAAGTCGCTCGGCGCGACGCCGCACCGATGTCAACAGAGTCAGAGGAAGAGGCCTGCATTTGGGGGGTGAGCGTTTAGGGTTTAAGGCACTGGGGACTTAACGGGGTATCATAATACGACCTAGTTCAAGAGAGGAGGCATCAGTAAAGGCTTAGTCTTGCTATGACTGCATTTCTTGGTGCTGTCATCGCAGACTAGCTATTTCTTGCCACTATTGCAACCCTCGTGATGACTGCAACTCATGCAACTCTGGCAACTGTTGTGACGAATGATACGATTGTAACCCGAACCCTAAACAGTACTCCACCATGACGACATGCAACTCGTGACATTCGCGAGGCTTCGTTTGCGTTGTTTTGGATTATATATTTTGGTCCTGTAACAAGATCTGTAACAAGATCAGACCCCAAGCAAACCCTAAGCCCAAAACCGTTTGGGACGTGACAGAAAAGAGCCGGTGCATGCGTCCGCAGCACGCATGTGTGTGCAAAGCAGCTCAAGCGACCCGGGCGGACCAAACGAACCATCAGTGGAACCCCCAAGCTAGAGGGGTTCAGAAATTGGAGTCCTGTGGTTTCGGGACCTATACTGATGGATCATGGTATTTGGGGTCTAGATTGGGCTTCCACATCTGCGTACCGCTCCTTGAGCACCTTCAGGAGCTGCAGCTGCCGTCCGAAGAGGAAGCATGGTGTTGTACGTGAGTACATAGAACCAATCGCTGTGCTACGCAAGACTGTTGAGCTTTGGGGTGCTAGGCTTGTAGAGGGTGGTTATGACAGCGAGGTCGCTGGCAACATCGTGCTACTTCTTGACCCGGAACTTGTCTGTGACGATTTTCGGGCGAGTAAGACCCCAAGGGAAGTTCTGGATGACACTGCAATGCCGGACTGGCCAGTTCTGGCACCCTTGTGCCTCACACTGTCAGGCGAGTCCTCTGCGTTTCAGGTCTCTGAAGCCCCCTACCTCGGCTTTTGTTTCCCCTTCCAAAACAGCACCGATGTAAGCCACGCTGTTGGAGTTCAGCACTGGATTGAAGAGGCATGCGAGGTCATCGGCCAGGCCTGCTGCTCTGCTATCCATGGGCCGATCCGACTTGCCATATCTGATTGCAGTCTCCGGGTGCTCGGGCCAGTTTCTGATTGGATTGAGCAGGTCGGGCTTCTCAGGTCCCAGGGTTTCTTTGTTTCACCGAATTAGTTTGTTGCCAGAGGCGCGACCTAACCGTCACAGAGCCTTACGAAAGAAAGAAAGGGCTTCCCACTCGGAACCTCCCAACGAAACAGTAAACGGGGCTAACCATGGGACGAGCCTGGCCAGGTGATGCGAGAGGCTGTTCTGCAGCAACGTATCCGCCGTTTTCGGCAACGATGCGCAAAAACCTCATCCAGCTTCACGGCCGCGTACCGTATATGTGTATAGATGATTGACATATGCATGTGTGTGTGTGTGTTGCGTGTATGCGTTTCCGTCTCGTAGCACCAGGTGAGGGCTCTTAGGATCCCTCAGGTCGCCGCCGTCCACCCACATAGGTCCGGCGGCCGGCTCTTGGGCCGTGATGCCACCGAACCACGGGAATTCCATCCTGTTGCGAATCATAGAGTTTTGCACGGGCTTTAAAATGTAAGGAGCTGTTGAAAAGTTACATGATGCGTTTTTAGGGGGCTGGCCTAGCGGAAACCTTTTCCATTCAAGGGAAAATGTGGTGTAGGTTGAAAACGCACTGCACTGTCACCAGCATTCCAAGCCTTCGGCCTAGCCGTTTCTCCTCAAGTTCCAACCTCCAAGACCGCCTTCTGGACCGCCGCAGCCAGCGCAACTTAAGGAGGGCCAACCGGAGGAATTGACGGAGTGCAACGCTTCCAGCCACGAGGTCACGCAAACACCACTGTCTAGTATAGGGGCCTGAATAATTACCAATACTATTGCGGGGGTCCTTGTTGTAATTATAGTATAAGGGGCCCCAAAACCCTATTCTAATTATTAAGGCCCCTATATCAAGGGCACCGTCGTGAGGTTGCTTCCGCTGCGGCGTCGTGTGCATTTCGCGACACGCAACAAGTCGTGTGAATGTCGAGGGTCGGAGCCAACGGGGATACTATCTTCGGGTCACGGCAAGTGCCCCTAAACCGAAACCCCTGCACAGTAAGCCATGAACCTTCAGTTAGGTGTCGCACCGGAACGGAGGCTTGGACATCATGAAATCTTAGCTTCGGGCCAAAACCCAGCACAAAGCCAAAGACAAACCGGCTTTCTGCAACCAAGATTGAACCACTGCCACACATCAAGTCCGGCGGTTCCTGCATCGAACGGGCAGGCTCTTTAGAAAAATTAATCCTGAGCGGGCTGCCTGGCCTCTAGACTCCAGACCGCACGAAGCCACCATCCGTAAGACGATTCCAAGCTTCCTGCTTCACGCCCCATCAGATCGTTGAAAGGATAGAATCCACACCGTGACACAGGCCACGTCGGTGCGAAAGACTAATTCATGCTGTCATCATGCTGTCCCAAAATGCATTGGACTACCTGACTGCAGGTAGTGCCAATCAACCTACAGCCACACCAGGTCAATTCCTTCATGAAAGACTAATCCTGCTTTTATATTCACCTAGTCCTGTGCAGACTGACGTCCAATCCGCTGCAAAGTGATACAAGCGGCCATCTGTTGAACTCCAAACTTCCTGCTTCACGCCGAAATCAGATCGTTGAAAGGATCGAATCCACACAGTGACAACACAGGCCACGTCGGTGCGAAAGACTAATTCATGCTGTCATCATGTTGCCCCAAAGCATTTCTAGTAGCTGCAGATACTGACCGTCAACATCCAGGCACATCAGGTGAATTCTTTCTTCATGCGTCCCGCAGGCACGCATCAGAAAGACTAATCGATTTCAATCTTCATCCTGTCCTGTGCAGACTCTGCAAAGTGATACAAGCGCCAATCTGTTGAACTCCGAAATCAGATCGTTGAAAGGATCGAATCCACACCGTGACAACACAGGCCACGTCGGTGCGAAAGACTAATTCATGCTGTCATCATGTTGCCCCAAAGCATTTCTAGTAGCTGCAGATACTGACCGTCAACATCCAGGCACATCAGGTGAATTCTTTCTTCATGCGTCCCGCAGGCACGCATCAGAAAGACTAATCGATTTCAATCTTCATCCTGTCCTGTGCAGACTCTGCAAAGTGATACAAGCGCCAATCTGTTGAACTCCGAAATCAGATCGTTGAAAGGATCGAATCCACACCGTGACAACACAGGCCACGTCGGTGCGAAAGACTAATTCATGCTGTCATCATGTTGCCCCCAAGCATTTGACTGGCTGCAGATGCTGACCGTCAACGTCCAGGCACATCAGGTTAATTCTTTCTTCATGCGTCCCGCAGGCACGCGTCAGAAAGACTAATCGATTTCAATCTTCATCCTGTCCTGTGCAGTCTGACGTCCAGTCCGCTGAAAACTGATGTGCAGTCTGTTTCCAAGGTTCTTGCTTCACACCCAATCAGATCGTTGAAAGGATCGAATCCACACCGTGACAACACAGGCCACGTCGGTGCGAAAGACTAATTCATGCTGTCATCATGTTGCCCCCAAGCATTTGACTGGCTGCAGATGCTGACCGTCAACGTCCAGGCACATCAGGTTAATTCTTTCTTCATGCGTCCCGCAGGCACGCGTCAGAAAGACTAATCGATTTCAATCTTCATCCTGTCCTGTGCAGTCTGACGTCCAGTCCGCTGAAAACTGATGTGCAGTCTGTTTCCAAGGTTCTTGCTTCACGCCCAATCAGATCGTTGAAAGGATCGAATCCACACCGTGACACAGGCCACGTCGGTGCGAAAGACTAATTCATGCTGTCATCATGTTGCTCCCAAGCATTTGACTAGCTGCAGATACTGACCGTCAACAGTCGTCAACGTAGAGGCACATCAGGTCAATTCTTTCTTCATGCGTCCCGCAGGCACGCATCAGAAAGACTAATCGATTTCAATCTTCATCCTGTGCTGTGCAAACTGATGTCCCGTCCTCGAACTGTGATGATCCGTTTCAGAGACAGGTCACGTCGGTGCCAAAGACTAGCTCAAGCCGTGGCCGTACTGCTGTCTGCTTTTAACTCATGTTCGATCGCAATGCCGACGACTTCGAAGGTACAACCAATTCAATAGCTGTCCTTTCCCAGTCTGTGAGGCACCAATAAGCACAGAGGTCAATCGCAAAGGAACAAGTGCGCACCAAGGATGTCGCAATCACGATTGCAACTCCAGCTGAACCCGGAGCAACAAAACACGCCCCTGAACTTGTTCCCAGATGACCTGATAAAATAGTGGCTGTAAAAAATAAAACTGTGTTTAGGGCCTTATATTACTGCATGCTGCGACCAGACGCCCGTCTGCCTGGGCAGTGAAGCCCAGCACAGTGCCCCGCCACGTCGAATCCTTGGACACAGCACTCAACCCAAGATTTCCGGGCCTTAATAGTTGGAATAGGGTTTTGGGGCCCATCATACTTTAATTCTAATAAGGAACTCCAAAAATATATAGTCTAGGTAATAGGGCCCCTATAATAGCAAGACGTCAGACGTTCCACCACAGTCGCAGGTCACCGATCCAGACAGTCGCAGCTGAGCCCGTGGCGTCGTGATACCTGGAGCGACTACTTAAAGGATCATGGGACTTAGTAAGTGGGCTTATAAATAAGGTAACTACACTTAGAATTACTTATATAACCTCAACTAAGGTACTTATAACCGTATTTACTAAGTCCCATGATCCTCCAAGTACGGGCCAAGACAAAGAGAGCGCAAACCCTTTACACGTTGCCATCGACAGGGCTCAATGTTGTGCTTGCATGGAAACGCACGGATGCTTCAAGGCGTGAGCTCCCACTTTGATCCTTCTGCTTGCCCTGTGTTTGCTTTGCTGTGCGTTGTGCTGATGCCAGTAGTGCTTTCAGCCCTAATCCCAGAGGTTTCAAACAATACCATACCAGCACTAAACTCACTTAATCTAACAGCCCTTCATTGTCATAGTAACGTCTTATAGTATGCGGCATGTTTTTCGACATCATGTTCAGGACAGTTCGCATGACTCCATGGGGTTGGGCTAGGGTGAGGGGTCGCTGCGGAGGGGGGGGGTCATAATTCGTGGCGTCGGCTCCATCGGCGACCATGCCCAAACACTGGCATTTACAGTGCTGTGCCACTTTACACAGCATACTGCAGAAGGATATTTGACGTTGACACACTGTCACAAGCGTTCATGTCTTGTGCGAGCATGCCCGAACCACTGGTATGTGCAGCATTTCGCCACTTTACAACACATTCTGCAGAAAGATGATTGACTTTCGTGGCACATTCATGCCTTGTGCGAACATGCCCAAAACACTAGTATGCTACTAATATTTACAGCGGTCGGCCTCTTTGCAGCACAAAGTGCACAACGGTATGGTTCTGGCGATGATGATGATGAACATGATAAAGAAACACTGCAAAAACGATCATGGCCGAGTGAAATCTCGATTCGGCTTCCTACTCTACCAAGAATGCAAAGTAACGCGGCGCCCTATGCGTTCGCACCCTTCAGTACCCCAAACCCTAAACTAAGCCGAGTTGCTCCACCGCCTGGCTTTTGCACAAGGCCACGCCGCAGCAGTCGTGTGGGTCCTGCCACGAAACGCACAGCACAACCCCGAAGGGTCCAATACATAACAAGTATATACACTATCCCAAACTGGGTTTAGGGTTTAGGGTTAACCCAGTTACCGTATCATTACGTCCTTTGCGCCCGAAGCTCACATCGACGTCAGCACTTGAGCTCCTTTCCCGAATGTCTGTCCTCGTAGGTTCCGTTGTTGCTATAGGATTTCTCTATAAGATTGGTTGTCAATATTAGGTCCCCTTTCTGGGGCCTTATTATGATACGCCACCTAATATTTCGGGTAGCCAAAAAGGGACTTTAATTTTGACAACCACCCATAAGGAAGTGCATTGTCCATTGCCCATGGCTCCTCCTTTGAAAGGTCCTTTAGAACAGCCCCCCGGATCTCTTCGGATGGTCGACACCATCGACTTAAATCACGGCAACACTGGGCAACACCTCAAAAATCTCAGTCCCCTCCTTCCAACTTACTCTCGTGACATGGCGTCTGAGAATTGATTCTTGGGTGCGGCAGGAATCGTACCTTGTGTCGTAATGCAAAGCAGGATTACCCACTAAGTTTCAACTCGATGACTCTCGAGCCTTCTCCGCGTGTTTCTTTGCACGGGGAGGAGTCTCGGAGGACGACGCTGCCTTCGCGCACGAGGGTGGTTTTAGGGTCAGCATTTAGGGTTTAAATCTCAGGGCTTCGCTGTCGGAGATTGCAAGCAATCCAGTCGGAGCAATGCTGGCGATAGTGACAGCAGCAATAGGCGCAGGCGATATTCATCTGAATACCATCCCCAACATTCAGCATCTTCGCATTCGCGTTGGTCATCGTATTCGTACTAGTACTCGTTCTGGCAGTAGTAGGCATCAGCAGCAGCAACAGTGGTAGCAGTAGTCGTGGTAGCAGTCAGCGTTCGTGGCCATAGTGACATAGTGGTGGTGGGAGTGGTGGCAGTAGTAGTGGCAGAAGCAGTAGCCGTAGCAGTAGCATCAACAGCCGTTGTGGGAGCATACGCGACAGTCCTAAGCAGGTTGGGTGGCAGCAATCGTATAGCAGCCAACAAATATCTGCAGCGTTCTAAACCCCTCCTGTCGAGTCGGAGTTTACATAAACGTTTAGATTCGTTGGTCCACGTCAGCTGGGGTTCGGTGCGCGACAGGGGAGCGTCAGTGAACGCGTCAGCGCATACCCAAAATGCCGGCGCGCCAGATGCTCCGCAGTGCGCATGAGCAATGCGAAACGTCTGGGCGCTAGTATCATCTTTTTGGAACAGCATGAAAGAAGGGTTTGAAGACCGCACATGGTGTTGTCGGCTAGCCGCCATCATGACAACATCGCCTCAGCCTTGCTCAAAGTGACAAGAGTCGTCTTCGCAACGTCAGAAACTGCAACTGCTTTCACGAACCTCCACCCCTCAACCCGAAACACCAAACACCTAAACCCTCAACCCTAAGCCCCTAAACCCTAAACCCTAAACCCCTAAACCCTAAACCCTAAACCCCAAACCCCTAAACAGTACGGCCTGCCTACGGTTCTTAGAAAGAAGCTTCTCCCAAATTGAGCCTGCAAGTCGGAAGGCCCGCCGCCCTCCGCCTGCGCCGTTTACACTCCCTTTAAAGGGGGCTTCAGATGAGGGTTTTGGGTTTGGGGTTTAGGGTTTAGGGTGTATCATCGAGTTTCGGCGCAAACCCTGAACCTGAAACCGTAAACCGGTTTCCAAAAGCTTCTGACGTCGGGCCTTTCTGCGATATATTTGCCCCCCCGCCCCCACACCCTCCTCCCTGTGGTGTGGTGGTGATTTTCTGGTGTGGTGTGGTCCAGAATATCTGCTTCCCCTCCCTGGGGCATGGTGTGGGTTCGGGTTTTCTTGCGGTGGTTCCCCCTGCGTTTTTTGTTTGGTATACTCATCCCTATTATGATAACGATGATGATGGGGACCGTGATCACCATCATCATTTACTCATACATATGTTTCTTTGGCTGGTCGTTAAGTGTCTTGTGCCCACGTGCCTGGTAACGATTATCGCGTTATTGATCGTAGGGCCACTTTCGTCGTGACAGTTGTCGCTTTGGGGGCAATTGCCATCAGGTTGCAGTGGGCCAACTGTCACAGGGATCGGGCCTGTCGTAGCTGTTGGCTTGTTTATGACCCTCATGTCGGAGTCGTCTTTCTCAGGGAAGTGTCCACAGTCACAAGGATCGAGCGGCCTTACGTGTGAATCGTGCCGGAAAAACTTGTACTGTCACACGGATCGGGCGTCGTTGGGACACGATCCTCGATGTGCAAAAAATGTGCGCGGTCACACAGATTCGGCTTGGGGAGCGGGAGGGCGGGGGGGGGGGGGGGGGAGGATACCATGGGAGGCGGGAGGGGGGGGTCGGCGAACCGAGAACCGGGATCATTTTGCCTCTGGCGCAGCCCTAGAACTCGTTGGCTCGGCCTGCCCAGCAGATCCCCAAAATCCAGGAGATTCTGAAGAGAAGCGTAATGATGGTGGCAAACAGTAGCAATCATGGTCATCACAATAGAGCAAAACGATGATCAGCATTATCGCTCTTGGCCTTCGTCTTCTTGGTGACTCGTATTGTTGGTGCTGTCCCTGATCTTTCTCTACCAGCATTGCCGGTTATCTTGTTAGCGTTGCTGCTACCGCAATCCCCCAAACGCCAGGAAATAGCAAGAGCTGGAATGATAGTGATGGTCATCAGAGGATGGAACGATCCAGAACGACTCGTGGCTTTTATGGTGCATGCAGAATGTAAAAGGGACCTAAACAGTTATAACTATAGTACACTATACCCCAAAACTTTTCGTAATTATCAAGGCTCTCATAATGGGCCTTCACTTCAAGCTGATGGGTTCCGTAGCCCATCGCGTCTCGGAGATCTGGCTGTGCCTCCAGCACCTGCCCGGCGTGTTTAAGTTTAGGAGGTTGGAAGACTTAGGGGCTAATTTGGGGTGTATATTAATATTATAGTCATAGTCTGAAAAATATGCTACGATAAGGACACACGAACCGCCGTGTTAGTAATGATTTGCGTAGAGCCCCTTTCTCCGAATATTAAAGGCGGGGCCCCCTCACCAATAGAAACTCGAAAAGCGTTTGTATTGCTAGGTGGTATTTTTATCTCAACTGACACTTTTGAGGGGTCGTGCTCTTGCTGTTGCTCCGGCTCTTGCTCCCACGCCGGTTTTCGCTCCTGCTTCTGCTGCATCTCTTGCGCCTGCTCCTGCTCTTGCTCTTATTACTTTTGCTTTTGCTTTTGCTTTGCTCTTGCAGCTGCGCTTGCTGATGCTCCCGCTTTTGCTCTTGCTTCTGTTCTTGCTGTCGCTCTTACTGTGCTCCAGTGGCATTTGGAGCCTCGAAACCCTCCCCCCTCATTCCGAACAGGTTTTAAAGGGCACGGATGATTTCGCGGCCCAATGTGGTTCTATTCTTAGGGGGTGGTTAACAAAAGGGGGTAGGGATTAAGGTCGTACAATACGTCAAGGTTTGGACTGGTCGAGGCTTTGCGAAGGGGCAAGGACTTGCGGTGTTGGTGCGCATTTGTTAAGCGTATGCTTGATGGTTAGTTCTTTGTGGGATCGGGGGTTGTGGGAGTCGAGGGCATCATATGGCTTGCTTCAGGGCTCGTGGATTTAGACTCCGGGTTGTGATGTTTGGGTTCCGGTTTTGGGTGCTTAAGACTGGGTCTTGCGGTGTGGGTTTACGGCTTAGAGTTTTGCGCCTGGCTCATGGCAACGCTCGACTGAGGGGTGGTTTTCGGAGTTCTGGCGATCTTCTGCGTTAGTGGTGTGCAGGACTTCAACTCCTCAGATAAGGATCCCTTTCAAGGAACCCTTTTTTCAAGGTCCCTCTATGAAGTGCTGCACCACAGTAGCCCAGATGGACCTCGCTCTGCCCAAGGCAGAATGAGCCAAGAAGAGCCTTCATACTATTGCGTGTCTGAACCCCTAGGAAAGGCCCTACGACAGGGGCCATAGGGTTTGGGGGCCCACTATACTACAGATATAAGAAGGAACCCCTAGGTAGTTGGTGAGGTCCCTATACTACATGCCCCAACCCTACAACCCAAACAGAAGCCCTGGAAAGCCCAGGAAGAGAGAACAAGGCCTGAGCAGGAAGCCGTGGCGAATGGAGAGGAGGCCCCTCGTCTTCCTCAGCCATGTTTTGATATCTTCCGCAACCCCAAACCCGAAACCCCAAACCCTAAATCCCTTATCCCCTGAAGCCCTAAAGCTCCAAACCCTAAACCCGAAACCTTAAACCGAATGATTCGCGATTTGGGCTTTTGGTCCCTGGGCTCTTGTTCAAGACTTTGATCTAAATTACCTCCCCCTGAAAATTGTATCGGTAGTGATTGAGGCTTGTGTATCAGCATCTCCTCTGCGGCAGAGCATCCAGCCCCGTGTGGAAAGATCACCAAAACCAGAGTATGATACAGCATGAGACAGCACAAGGTGGCAATGTGTGGTACAGCACGATAAAATGCAGGATGATACAGTACAACACAACTTGTTCGGCTCCGGTGTCTACAGCGACTGAGACTGAGGTTAGGTCCAAGGCTGCCGTAAAAACAACCAATTGTTAATGACGGTTGGGAGAGCTAGGGCATTTGTGTCTTAGCGCCTGAGGAACTGCGATTCTTATGCGCCCCTCTGAAGGAGGGAATCGAGGGTTAGGGCTTTGGCGCCTCTAACCCCATACAAACCCAACCTTAAACCCCAAACCTTGAACCCTAAAACCCGATTACAAAAGTCCGAAATACAAAAACAAAAACAGCATCGAGTCCAGGTTGAGACTTCGGGGCCCCGGCAGCAGGAAGAAGACCGGCGAAGCGGTCCAGGCTCCCCTGTGCCGTTGAGGGTTCAGCTCTGGATTTTGTTTAGTGCTTTTGGCTGCTTAGTTTCAGCTTTTTGCCGGTTTCAGGCTTTGCAGTGGTTTAAGGTTTGGGCTCTCGGGGCTTCATGGTCTGAGGGCTTTAAGGCTCTTGCGAGTTTGGGGTTGAGGGGTCTAGCCGGATGTTAGTAGAGAGGTTCAGGGAGCACGGTTTTAGGGTTTACGGTTTAGGGCTTCAGGCAGGAATTCTGGGTCGAAAACAACGGGCACGAATCGGTAACTTTGGACAGGCCAGAGTCAGGGAAAACACTGAGCAGAGTCAGGAAACAGGACGGCAGAGTCAGAAAAGGCTTCCTAAACAGGGGGCAATCGCATGATGAAAAATCACCGTTGTGATATGTATGTAGGTAGGTAGGTACATAAACATGTAATTACATATTTGTATATACGAGTACATTAATGACTGGATGCGTTCCTTCCTGTCCGCTTGTCTGCAACTCTCCACATTATATCTATTACTCTTATTGACGGTCCGATTCCGCTCGAGGCGAGTTGCTTCCTACAATGACTTCCTGTAAAGGCATGTAAAGTGAGGAATGCAAGGGGATAAGGCAATTCACTAAAGGGGATAGTAAGGTATTCCTGAAACTTCCCTGTTATCAACACAATGCACTAAACCCCACGCCGATAGCAAGAGCCGAAACCTCAAAGCATGTATTGGGGCTACGGCTGAAGGTTCCGCCGGCTGAAAGGGCTGATACGGAGCCTGGCTTGGCGTTGGATTCACAGCAGCCGTCTTAGCAAACCACAAAGCTCAGAGTGAACAGCATCTCCCATGCAGACGCAGTGGCATGGGTAAGCTGAGCGTACGACAGCCTGTGGATCCAAAGCAGCGTATGACGAAGAAGCCATCTCCTCCTCAGTCTGAACGCATGTACATGTACTCATGATGCTGCACATCTCCGATACCGAAGACTAATGATTGCGTCTTTAGGCGAGCTAGCGACTGGGAATCTTCCATGGCAAACCACAAAACTCCAGACTTCCGGAGTCGGGATGGCGAAGGCTGCCCATGAATCTTTCCCACGGAAGAGCTCACAAACACCGAGAAGGACTCTCCATTCTTGGCGCCGGTTGCTACTCATTCTTTGCACCTGACGTCCTGAGCCCTCGGCTGCTTGCATGCCCGAATGGAAGCCCATTCCTGCAGACCACTCCTGCGAGCCAGGAATGGTTTAGAGGTTAGAGCCAGCTGAGGGGAGATTACTGTTCGGTGTTTAGGTAAGGCTATTTAAGGGTTATGGTTGCGCTCAAGGGGTCTAATTGATAGGGTCGAACTGTTCGAGGGTTAGCAGCGGTAAGCATGCAGTCTTGTCTGCTTCGGTTTTGAGGGTATGCGCATGAGCCACATTTGCTTGGCCACCGTTGCTGTTTTCGGCAGCTACAATTCCTTTGGTTGCTGCGGCTACATAATAGATCACCAGTGCCTACTTCATGCTAAGGTCTTCAAAAACCCTACAGGACCGAACAGCTCCAGCCCTGCGAGTCCAGTGCCAACGATTCATCGGTTGACCCGGACCAGCACATCCGCGACAAAAATTCGTCAGGGCCAACTTAGGTTCCTCTCGTGCTTGACACAACCGACGAGGCTTGCCTAACTCTTACCGCTGCCCCTAATGCAGTCCCCTACAGATAAGGACAACAATCGTCATCGTCCGCTCATATAGGGGCCTTAATAAATTAGAATAGGGTTTGGGGGCGCATTATACTATAGTTATAATAAGGAAGCCCCGAAATAGTATAGGTAATTATTCAGGCCCCTATAGTATATCATCATGGTTCGCTCCGGCCGACCTGGCCGTACCAGGGCTCCTCGTAGAGTCCTGTGTGGCCTGTGCGTTGCGGCTTGGGCCCGAATTGCTACAAGGATGCCTGGCATGTCTGGAGTTTGCTTCATGCGTGGCATCCCCGGGGGGCTAAGAGGCAGTCCCAGTGCGCAGAAGAATCAAGTCCAAAATAGTGACGCTGTGTAACGGTTTGATGGTGTCAGCAAAAGCGGTTTCAAGCCTTCGCACAGACCACAGACCAGACCAGACCATACCAGACACAGACACACAAACACACAAACACACACACCACACAGACAGACACAGACAGACACACACACACACACACACACACCTGCGCACACGCACACGCACACGCACACACACACAAACACACACTGACTTTTAGTACGCTGCAGATACTTGGGACGAGGCCCCACGGCGGCGACTCTTGCCACATTCCACGTGCCATCACCTCCGGGCAAAGGCCACACTCTGGTACAGCTTCAGGCTGCTGCTACAGGATGAGCCGTACTCCGAGATTGCTGACACATCTACGGAAATTTACCATGCAATCGATGCTGGATGAGGCTAGCTTTGCACCGACAGAGCATACATGATTGCGTAAAATGCGTAAAAGGCGTAAAAACCCTGGACTGCTGCAAGTTTGTCAGCCATTCGCAGCAAGCTTGAGATTCGGCCTCACGGCCGTTCGGCCAAGTGAAAGGGACCCAGCTGCATGCGTACTTGGTCCAGAAACTTCAAACCAGCCGAGGCCGAATCCCGCGTGCCTCGTCGCGTGCTGCCCATCGAGGACCGGGCTCATGGAAATCGTCGTCCTCCATCCTGAATTTGCTCGTCTACTACTTGAAACCCGTTCCCGGTATGGCAGCCATGTGCATGCACGCCTGTATGCGTATGTGTAAGTACACGTATACGTATATGTACAGTATACCTGCTCATACGTATGCGTATGCGTATATGTGCATGTCTACTAATCTGTATACGTATATGCTGATGTAGATGTGCATGTGCATGTGTATGTACAAATGCATGCGTGTGTACGTGTATGTATAAGTACATGTATATGTTTCGGTGCCTGTGTCCGTGCACGTATCTGTATAGGTGTATGTATACAAATTTAGATATAGCCACCCATAAATATCAATACATATATAAATATATATATATATATATTTATGTATATGTGTGTGTGTGTGTGCGTGTGTGTGTGTGCATCAATGTGTATAGGTATACACACCCAAGCACATACATATGCAGACGTATTCGCATACACATATACACATGCCAATGCACATTGGCATACATATACACATTAAGCACAGAAACGATAAACCTGTAATGACAAAACTGTAATCGAAAATGATAATGAGCGTGCGGAGCATGATACTTACAATGACAATGATACTGACAGAAATAGTAACAACAGTACATACCTACTGAAAGATACTACTACTACTACTACTACTACTACTACTACTACTACTACTACTACGACTACTACTACTACTACTACTACTACTACTACTACTACTACTACTACTACTACTACTACTGCTACTGCTACTGCTACTGATACTGCTACTGCTACTGCTACTGCTACTGCTACTGCTACTGCTACTGCTACTGCTACTGCTACTGCTACTGCTACTGCTACTGCTACTGCTGCTGCTACTGCTACTACTGCTACTACTGCTACTACTGCTACTTACTACTGCTACTACTGCTACTACTACTAATAATAAAAAATAAAAATGCTGCCACTACTACTACTACTAATAAAAAAATAAAAATGCTGCCACTACTACTACTACTACTGCTACTACTACTACTGCTACTACTACTACTACTACTACTACTACTACTAGTACTACTACTACTACTACTACTACTACTACTACTACTACTACTACTACTACTACTACTACTACTACTAACTCCTCCTCCTCCTCCTCCCCCTCCCCCTCCCCCTCCCCCTCCTCCTAGTCCTACTCCTACTCCTACTCCTACTCCTACTCCTACTCCTACTCCTACTCCTGCTACTACTACCACCACTACTACCACCACTACTGCCACCACTACTACTACCACTACTACTACCACTACTACTACTACTACTACTACTACTACTACTACGACTGCTGCGACTACTTCTACTACTACTACTACTACTGCTACTACTACTACTACTACCACTACTACGACTGCTGCGACTACTTCTAGTACTACTACTGCTACTACTACTACTACAATGTAAGGGCACACACAAGACTTCTAAGACTTGTGATGCATGAACTCTGACGGTGAACACCCATCTCGCTGGTACTGTGACGGCTACTGCTAGCTGCGCCAACATTTCCGTCCGCACTCCTGTCACAGCTAGATAAGGCTTGTGTTGCCCCCATTGACAAGAACACCGGCATTTCGCAATTTCACACTCTCAGTGGGGGCCTCGTCATCTCGTCTACCCAGACCTCGCAGGCAAATCCACAGAGGCTTCGTGGAGCCTAGAAGTCTGAGGCTTTCCGGACGAAGCTTGCTGAGACTTATTGGGGGCTTTCTGGTTTTCGGAGGTCAGGGCCAAGTGGGCGGCCTAAGCCGTGGGGTTGGGGAGTGGGGATTTCGAACCAAGCTTGCAAAAAGCCACGGGTTTCCACAGTCTGGCCTTGTCCGCGCCCTCGTCCGAAGACAAAGCAGGCTGCGAAGGCTCCTCGGGAAAATTGGCCTCCCGGAAGCATCATCGCTAGACTTGTGAAAGGATAGCTATGGGTCAGCGTTCCTTTCTACGGCTACTATAGGCTTCTATGATAGGGTTCAGAACTCTCAACAACTTTATAAGCTAGCCGTAACGTAGGAAGAGCTCACCATGAGCTTCGAGCAGGACTTGAGAAGCAGTTTGAGCTGCTGAGCCTTTGCCGAGGAAGACTAGGACCCCCACTTCTCCGATTCCACCACGACGACGACTACTGTGGTTGTTATTAGTAGTATTACTATTATTGCTATTATTACTACTACTACTACTACTACTACTACTACTACTACTACTACTACTACTACTACTACTACTACTACTTCTTCTTCTTGTTTATCTTTCTGATGTGGCCATCATGACTATTGAGGCGTGGGGGTGCCGTGCAGATGCAGGCTTGACATCGCACTTTACACGATCGTAGCATGGAGGGCCCCCAGAAGTCTTTAGTCACGCTCACAGAATCATGAGCCTGCTGCAACTGGCAATTGGAAGGGAATGTGTAGCCTGTAGCCGACTCTCAGTAAGTGTGAGCAGCAACCGTATGATCTGTGTCAGTACAGTGAACGTGCCGACGGCAAATCAAGCATTACCGTGTGGATTCATAGTGGCTTCAAGCCACCCTTCTGTGAGAGTATTCTGGTCTCAAGGATGCGGAAGTTCTACCTTGGAATGGACAAAAAGCGCCCATGTGGCATGGAGCAAGCCAAAACAGCGACACGAGGAACCTTCTGTATACCGTCCTGAAGTCAACAAGAGCTGCTACGGTACACGAATCACGGTGCATCCCCCCTCCTGCATCTTTGGCAGGACTGCCTCCTGTTTGAGCTGGCGTGAGCAGAAATCTCACGTTGCGCTCCACATTGTGACGAGTCCATGTGCCACGTCCTACGTTCTGCCTGTTTGCTCCATCAGGCCTACCCCGTCGCAGCAAGGTTCAGGGGCTGAGGATTCGGGCTTGATTCTAATCGTGTGACATGACTCGGTCCTTCTGCACGGGAACCTCTTCCGGCCGATCTGCCACCACACGCACATACCTGCTGATGGCTGATCGTGGTCGGAGGGGAGAAACAAAAGTCAGAGGTTGTCCTTTGCAGCCATTTGGGAGTTTCCAAAAACAGGGGACCCAAATACAGTACCCTAACTACTTGTTGTAGGATTCTTATGATAAGGACCCCAAAATAAAGTACCCCTAATCTCCCATTTGCTTTGAGTCGCCACTGAGCTGCATGCACAAGATCACAAGACACAAACCATGCAACACCAGATCCGACCCGGCCGAATTAGTAACATGCAGCATACTGACCAGCTCTGAAATTTTGTGGGTATGTATGTGTGTGCACATGCCTATGTGTGTAGGAGATGTGAAGGTGCATGTATGTTGCATAAATAAACCAATAAATGTGTGTATATATATATATGTATAAATGTGTATGTATATATATATATATATATAATGCATATTTATATATATATATATATATATATATGCTTACAGGTTTACATACATTCACGTCCCTATACATTTTCGGCACACGATGATCAACAATAAATGCCATTCGTGCAGAATCATGTATACTGAAAGCTGAGACTGCTGAGAAAATTAGGGTCCCTTTTTGGGCCCTTATAATGATACGGCACATAAAACTTAAGGTACCCAAAAAGGGATCCTAATGTTGACAGCCACCCACATACAGCACACGGCCCGTGCCTTCCGCCAGCACCGGTCCGCTCACCCTTCTTGGCACCACTTTGCCAGTCGATGACGGCCGTGCCCTGTTTAGGGCTTAGGGTTTAGAGGATCATCAAGGCGACAGCTACGCTGTGCTTGCCTTAAGCTCGCAGTTCTTGTGTGTTGCCACCTCTTGTTGTGTATTGCTCTAAATGCGATTCCGACATGCAATTACACAGTTACTTCATGTTAGTAAACAGACTTCATTGTCGCAGCACAAAAACCCATAGCCATAGATGCGAACACCCGAAAAAACGCTGCGTCGCTAAACGAACACCGATGTCTTGCACACAAGATTGTCTGCTCGCGCTGAGATCGTCAAAACATCATATCTCAACTGGATGTGGCTATGCCATACTGCTATGTCTTCTCGTAGGTTGTTATGTGTCACTAGTGTTCAGCGAATGCCCTCTCCCCGCCACCCTCCTCCAAACGTCAGGCTATTAAGTCAGAGCCCTCAACAACCCTTGAAGCATAAACCCCACACCCGGGACCCCATTCCGTAAACCATCGAATACCAAAGCCTGTTTCGCTGAACGGAGAGGTTTCAGAGAGAGTATAAACAAACAAACAAAAAACAAAACAAACAAAGAACCGTGCAGACACACACACATGCATCCATACATCCAGGCATGCATACATAAGCACAAACAAAAATCCATACACACACATGCCCAGACCAAATATATGCATATATGCACAACACTCACTCACTCACTCACTTCACTTACCCCTTCAGCTCGATAATAACGATGGCAACATTACTGTCAATCTGCTGGCAGTGGCAAACATGAGAAAGATATCAGCAAAACCAAAGGACAAGACTGGATGCGAAGGAAGATGGAACCGCGCATTGCATCCGATTTGCCGTTTCTAGACAGGCTAACAACCAGATGCAACACGCAGGAACCTGATTCAGAAAACCTTTATACCCCCAACGTATGATCGCGGCTTTATGTGCCCAACATCGGATCAATCGTTCTTAAAAGCCAGGCTGCTTTCAAACGCAACGCCCCATCCTTAGGTCAATCCTGAACCCTCAACCCTACATCCCAGAAAACACGGATCGCACTTTTTAGAATTCCTTTATAGGGGCCCCCCCATTTTCGAGAAACTCCACAATCTCAGCCGAAAAGGCCCTGCTCCAAGCCGCCTTGAAGTCAAAACCGACGACAAGTCCAACCCAGTTGGAATCCTCAGGGTTGAGGGATTTGCGATTACGCTACAGGGTTCAGGGTGCTTCGGGAGTAGGGTTTAGGAGTTTAGGGTCGGAGGTTTGAGAGTTTGGGCTTTTGGATGTTTTGGGCGTGTAAGGTGTAGTGCGTTTCGTGGGTTTCAGGCTTGGCTCCAGGTTCAGCATACCTGACTCCCCAAACGAGTGCTTGGCTTCCAAGGCTTCTGTGCTTCAGGGCTTTGGGGGCGGGGGGTGGTGCTTTATGGGTGGGGGTGCGGGGCTTTCGGGGTGTAGAGCCTTCGAGTTGTTGTGAAGGATTGGGGTTCAGGCGCAACTACGCTGACTCTTTGAGCGAGGTGTGTTGGCATGCATGCCACAGCTTATCGCGGATCAGCAGATTGCAAAAACGTCCCTTATCCCTGGCTGGCCGACTCAGAGCCGGACATCATGGTACCTCAGCTCAGAGTCTGAGGACACTTCTGTCTCGCTGCGCGCCACTCGATGGATCAGGATTACTTAATGGGGACCCCTACCCTATAATGGGCTATATAATGGGTATATAATGGCTATATAAGGGTATATACCTAGGGGTCCTTATTGCTACCATGTTCGATGCTGAGGCTGCTAAAGTAAACTACAGTACAACAGATGCTACCTGATTCGCGAACGGATCTCTCACTCACTCCACAGCAGCGTCGCAAGGCCATGGTTCCATGAGTCTCGGGAGGACGGATCCGATCATTCCCTGTATTTGTTTACGATTTTCAACGTACGTCACAGGAAAAGAGAGCAGATAGTATGCACAGCAGATAACACTAACCGACACAGACTTTATCGGGACTTACACGGTGTTCGGCTTCCATCCACAACAACACACGGACGCACATGAACAATTACATGCCCGAGGCTGGTCCCTGTGGGCGAGGTTACCATATGTATGTATGTACATATCTATAGACAGCTATATACATATACATATATATATACACATATATAAAGTAATACCAACCACTATATAACAAAGCATGATAAAATACAGTTTATAATGTAGTGGTGTGTTGTATTATGCAATGTACGCATGTATGTAGGTGTATGAATCTTAACCACATGTTTTGTGTGTGTGTGTGTCTGTATGTATTTATGCGTATCTGCATGTGTGTGTATATATATATGGTATATATATATATATATATATATATATGTGTGTGTGTGTCTGTGTGTGCTTGTTTACTTATGTGTATTGCTCCAAGCTGCTGCACTTTGCAGCCTTTTCGAATGGGCGCGCCCTCGCAGTCTTTGGGAGGATCCGCAGGGTTCTCCTCATGAAGCGGTCTGCATGGAAAAAGAAGAGAGAGAGCGAGAGAGAGTGAGAGAGAAATACATACATATATATATATATATATATATATATCATATGTATGTATGTATGTATATATATATATATATATATACGTACGTACATACATATATAATGCTACTGTCGAAGGTGGTCACTACAGTGTAGATGCGATCATGTAGAAAAAACTGCGAGATGCAACTGCGTCAAGCCTACGACTGTCCATCATGTTCCATCTAATGGATGGACAACTGCACTACGGTCCAGGACGAGAAATGTGATGGCAGAGCACTCCGTGGGCTGACACTACCCAAGTGACCTTCGACCGTCGCCCTCTGGATTTTCGATGCGTGTCCGATACCGGCTTCTGGCAAAAAAGATGTGTGGAAGCCCTCTACAATAGCCCTGCTCGCCTGGGGCTTCTTCTGCGCTCCGGCGAGCTTCCATCAAGCCGTGGACGTATCGGCTTTAGGGTTGACGATTGAAGTAGGGTGGGTTTGGTGTCCCGGCGACATGATGGGGTCGGTCTCGAAGAGGTTTCAATCGAGGTCCAAGCTGACAATCGCGGGTTGCACCTGATATAGGGGCCTTAATAACTTGAATAGGGTTTTGGACCACATGATACTATAACAAAAATCAGGAACCCTAGGAATATTATTGGTAAGTGTTAAGGCCCCCGCCTACATTACGCCACACCCATGCAGCACCAGTCGCTCTCAGCAGGCCCGCTCAACGATGGTTCTTTGTCGGAAGGGTGGCCAAATTCAAACAAAACACTGGCGTAGAACATAGCACCGAACTATACCCACACACATCCATCTATATATATATATACATATATATTTATTTATTTGTTTTTATATTTATATATATATATATATATATATATATATATTTATATATATATATATATATATATATGTATATATATTTATATATATATATATAAATATATATTTATATTTATATTTATAATTATAATTATGTATGTACATACACATATCTGAGTGTAGGTGCATGTCTACTCATATACAAAAAAAGCCATCCCCGATCTCCCGGCCCGGCACTCCTCCACGATCTCGGGCGGACCCTTGAAAGTTGGCGCCGGCTGCTCCCTCGGAGCCTCTCGTGGAGGCTCCTGAACACCGCGGCGGCAGTTTAGGTGTTTTTTTCATTTAAGGGCCTGCTTTGGGCCGAAGGGTTTTTGGCGGGTTTGGGGGTTTAGGGTTTTGGGTGGGATTGGGGGTTTTAGCGGATCGGGGTTTTGGGGCTTCGGCCCTGTAGGCTAAATAAATTGAGTTCAGCGCTCAAGGTTGTTGCATATATGCAAGCATGTTTTGTTAAAGTACTTCTTGTGTGCGAAAAACGTCTCTCAACTATGTCTACGATTTGTTTCACCTCTTCAGTACGACGTTGATGATGACGATGATGATGACGATGATGCTAATGAAGATGATGATAACGATGACGATTCTGACAGGGCTTTGTTTTCAAAGTGTTGTGGCGCCAATGAGGTAAGACATGTCCGGGCCCTCTTGCTCGCACCTAAGTCAGCTGGGGCCGGTGGTTTGGGATCTTGGACCATTGGAATGTCAGACGAGCTACTGTCTGGAGTTGGTCGCGTCTCATTGGTACTGGTGCTACTACTATTGCTAGTACCCTTACTAATACCGTTTCGAGTAAAATTCGTTGTTACGATCTTTACTAGTTACTAGTAACTAGTATGGCGACACGTATGATAACTGTAGAGCAGAAGCTGCTTCAACATCAAGCCGACGCGCAAGCCCCAAACCCTACGAAGGCCTCTGCAGCAGCAGGAGTCTGCCTGAAGATCAGGGCGGCTACTTCTCCAAGACAGTCTGCTCTTACAGGATCTTAGAGTGTTTCGAGGCTTGCGCTTCGGGCAATGACATCGCCAGTGTCATGTCACATCGAGTCTCACCCCAAATGCCAACGCCAACCGTGCAGCCCCACGATTATGGCAGAGCAGTACTCGGAGTAATCACAACAAGAAACAGCTTTGCAGCTGTCAAGTCTGAGCCTTCAAGGTACAGCCCAAAGAAAGCAGTGAATTCATGCGAAGGCAACAGAAGTGAAGGAAGAACCTCACAATCGCAGAACAGCCATACTTAGGAGCAATCATGGCAGCACGGGTACTGTCACTGGTACCAATAGGGATACCAATCGGGATCATAGCAATACGAATCGTAGTCGTACTCGATCGTACTCGCAAGCAACGACACTGGAATAGCCCCCGTTTGATGTTGTAGCACAGAGCTTCTCAACAAAGCGAACTTGCCACAAGAGTGACGTGCCTCTGACGTCACCACAGAGTGCTGGCAATTTGAACTATACAGACGAAGTGTACGAAGAGCCATAGCAACATTGAGACTGTCACTGGCTCTGGCAGTACTAGCTACAAGTAGTCTGCGAAATTAGGAACAAACTCATAAAGAAGAAAAGTACCAACACGCAGGCTACGAGCAGCAATCGAGAGACAGAAAAGCACGCGAAGCGACACATATCTGCACAGGGAATACAAGGCCTAAACAGTTTCAATAGGTTTTGGGGGACAAGAACGGACATTGCACCGCAACAAACCTACTCAACAAATCACATAATTCTTGCGCGTGGGCACTTCTCTTGGATCGGTGCCGTCCTGAGGGTACTGGCACTCCTATAAGGGCTGCCATAAGAGTTCGAACCCTACTACAGAACCCTCTCGTACCCTTAAAGGCAACCCTTACATAGGACCCTATGGTACCCCCAGGGTTACCAGAAGGGCTCCCGGGGTCTTGGGCTTTCGGACCCTGCGCCAGGCCTCCATTGCCCCCCCCGGCTCGGCAAGGATCTCAGGCTCATTTGGGGGATCCTGAAAGAAGCGGCGTTAGAAAGGCTACTTGGATTATCATGGGACGTCGTAATAGGTAACGCTACCTATAACTACTTATAACCCCAATTAGGGCACTTATAATCTTACTTGCTAGGTCCCATCATCCTCCAAGTAGGGTTCAGGGCTCAAGGGATTTAGAACCGCTTACACTAGTACCTGCTGGGGGTTCAGGGCTCAGGGGATTTCGTGTCCAAGCTTCAGCATTAATTGAAGTTTTAAGGTATCGGTCTGTGGGGACACGGAAACGCCTTAGCTGAGGAAGCCTCCGACACAGTGGCTTTGCTATCAGCGCAAACAAGCGATAAGCTCGAGATTGAAAAGATGAAGGACCACTGGCTGGCCCATGCTTCGCTACCGCTAGCAGCCGAGAGTCATGATGAGCGACGGCCCACCACCCACCTCATGCACCTGCAGGAGGCGGCACAGTACTCCTTCCCAGTACTCATTGTATGCATCCGGCAGTGACAGCTTTAGGACCCTGCGAGCCTCGCAGATGTCCGAATGACGGCATCTGGGATCGTAGCCCTTGCACCAGGGTCTTTCACGATACTCATGAGAAACGGACTACAAAGCAGGTCTCAGCAAACTGCAGTCTTCGAAGCTGACTTCGGAGCAGCGTGGAAAAAGCCGTCGTGGGTTTTATGGCAGAATGATAGATCCTGTCAAGATCCCAAACGCAGGGTCTATGCCGTCCGCCATGTCTGAAGGCCCACGAAAGACTATCCTGTCCCATTCTTTGCCGTGGCCCATCGTCGTCTTCGTAGCTGCAGTAGGAGCAGCAGCAGCAACAGGAGTAGTAGTGGTGGTGGTGGTGGTGGTGGTGGTACCAGTGGAGGTAGCAGTGGCTGCAGTACCAGGTGAAGGCAATGGGGACGAAGACTTTCGTGGCTGTGGTGCCACCAGCCAAAGTTTCTACATCTGTTTTGAATGCTAACTATGTCAGCACAAAGCTTGTGTTGACACACGTTCCATTCGTGGATTATCATCAGAACCTCAAGTGCCAAGGCCCTAAACCGCTTTTACCCTCGTAGAAGGGCCTCCATAAGAAACGTGTAAAACCTTTAAAAACAACTTCAACGCCAACATGACGTCTGGAAACCTTTTGGAATCCAATTACAAACCTTCTAAAACCCTATGAAAACCTTGCAAATCCCAATAAAGCCATGGCAAGGCGGACCTGTCGGATGTAGAAGTTCGCCTCTTGGAGCTTGCCAACCACACTTTCCAGGTCTTGGCAGCTATGTCTTAGAGATTCGGCTTAAGGTGCTTCGGGTTTGGGCGCTCGTCGTTTTTTTTAGGGGGGAGGGGAGGGGCGGGGGGGGTCCGCGTCATCCAAATTGGGACTGCATTCTGTGGTTTTAGCACGCCTCTGGGGGCTGCGGGTGTAAGGCTTTTGGGGCTCGGTCTCAGAGGGTTTTGGGTTTCGGCTCTGTAGGGCTTATAGGGTGTTGGATGTAGGGTTTAGGGGTTTAGGGTCAAGGGTTTCAAGTACTCCTGGGGCCCCCGTACAATAGGGATCGTTGTATGCGGATAAGTGGGCCCCAGTTTAGGGTTGCGGGTGTAGGAGGACCCAACATCCTTCTGCAGCTCTGTCGCCGAAACGGTTGTTGTCAAGACGTACCTGGGCCCATCAAAGCACCGTTTGGTAACTCAGGGCGATAGCAGAAAGGTAGAGGACCTCACTTGCAGGCATGTCACGTAAGCAGCCTTTGCTGCTTTGCCCTGGAAGCGCTCTGCTGTCCTTCATGCAGGCCAGGGCCCAAAAAGCAGATGGTATATGCATACTGCCTGCAATGGAAGGGTCCCAGTCCTGTCCTGCTCCCTTTTCAAATTGATTCGTAGTGTGCTCCCTGAAACCCTGAAACTTTGAAAACCTGAAACCCAAAGCCCATAAGCCCTGAACCCCTAAACTCTAAGCCCGCCCCTTCGGCCGAAGGCCCTCTTTGAAAGGCCTTAATAATTGGAATAGGGTTTTGGGGGGGCATATTATACTACACTCATAATAAGGAACCCTCCAAAATAGTATAGGTAATAGGCCCCTGGTAGTAGGAGCCTCCACCGCCGGGCGATGGCCAGCAAGAGATCTGCCGCCCCGGTCCTTGGGATGTCGGGTTGGCGTTGACCTCTGATTCAAAACAACTCGTTGCTGTAGATGAACGAACGTGAATGAATTACAAAATCCAAACCCGAGGCCCCATACTACGCGATTTTTGGTTGGTGGGACGTACACTCCACACCTCAACCCTCAAGTGACTCGGAAACCGCTTAAGATGCAGCAAGAGTGGCGACCCAACAGAGCAGTTGCTTACGTGAAGCTCCTTGGGTGGAGCCCTCGCATCCTGGCGCCAAGGAGGCTCTAGGGTTTAGGGTCTCAGGTCAGCTCCTAGAAAGGGCGTGTTTAGGGCTGGGACAGTTTAGGGTTCTTTGAAGAGTTCCTCCTTGTGGAATCTGTGTGGGCTCTATTTTGGAGCTTTTATAGGGTTTTCACTATGAGCGACTTAAAATCACAGGAGCTTTGGGGCGTATCATGCCAAGACTGCACGAAGGAATTCGAGGGGATGGTGGCGGAAGTGAAACCTGATCGGAAGTAACAAGAGCATCCTGGCTCAGGGGGCCAGGCGAATGTAGAAGCCTTATGATTGGAATGGGTAGAATAGCTTTTGTCAAGGGGAGGGGAATTTACAGCGTCAGACCCCCTTTATTCAACCCGAAACCCTGAATGAAACCCCATGCAAGTCCTGACTGTACAGCTCACGCAGCTTGCTGGCTGACTTGTTGCCGACGTTGGGGTTTTTGAAGAGGCGCAGGATGTCCACGCGAATACCTTATCTGCTTTGCTCCAGGTGGAGATACTTTGCGACTTGGCCTTGGCCTAGCTAACCAGTGGTTTTGGGGGGTTTAGCTCCTTTTTTTCATAGGGATTGTCATCATCCCTGGCTCCTTAGTAGCTCCCCCAATATCATTGGTTAGCTAGGTTTAGGTTTAGGATTTAATGTAGGACCCTGATTAAGGAACCTTGGGCCTTTATTGGGCTCATTATATTAATCCTACTGTTTTGAGGTTATGGGCACAGGGTTTCTTAATCAGGGTCCTACATTAGGGCTTTAGAGCCGTTGGATTTGGGGCTCAGCATGCGCATCTCTGCACATTTGCACTCGCACTTCAGATGCAGATGTTGCCCCCCAGTCTCTGCAAGTGAGCCGCGATTCCGCGTCAGATATCCCACGAGCGCCTAATTCCAGGGCAGGTCTGGTGGGGCGGCAGACTTTCATCAGCACTGTTTCATCAGCACTGACATGGCACGTTGGGCGCTTACTTCACGGCGCTCTCGCCCACACCCGCCCGCGCGGTCCCGACAAGCCCTCATTTCTGTCCCCAGAGAACCCAATATACCTTAAATCATATTAGGGATCCTATTATAATATAAGTTAAGGTATATTCCTTAATTAAGGGGTATTGGGATCTCTGGGTACCGGGCACAAGGAGCCCAAGCACCCGGCCTCCACGCCCTCGTCGCCAAAGTTGTTCTCTTGCAAGTTTAAGCCTGGGGCTGGGCTTCCGGTGCTCGGGAGGCTTGCATCCACTCTGCTTCGGGAGCCTGATACAGTACATAAAGAAGGCCACAGAAATTCGAAGCCATTCTCCAACCAACAATCCCCCCTGCGGCCCATCAGCCTCAAAGCCGCTTCAAAGCTGCTAAGTCTTGAAGCTGGAGGGTGCTTGAGTTATTCGTGGGATTGTTGGTATTGCTATTATTATGCTATTTGCTATTGCTTTCATGATTATTGATATTATCACTACTACTATAACTTTTCTATTGCCATTAGTCTTGTTAGTCTTAGTCCAACTGCACACGAAGCTCCGAAACCACTCGAGAAGCTTGAAACATCTTGAAACCATGGCAGGACATGACCAGTCGTCTAGCACGTGAACGACTTGTCCTGGTTCTCGTGGGGCCCCTACCCTCTGGGTGGCCTAACCCTTCATGTAGGGGTCTTAACTCTTAACAGCCCCAATCAGGATTATAGAACAGGGCGTCTATCATATTTTACTTTCAACAAGAAACCTTTCAGCCTCAAAAACTTGTCAAAATCCTAACATTCATCATCGACGCGTTACTTGCTTGCACTACAAGTCGTACTGCAAGCTGTTCTACTTGTACCGCTGTTTGTGATTCCTAATGGCAGTTGCACTCTCATCGCGACAACGACGGCGACAACGACGACTACGACGAACGTTGCATCTACTTTCATGCGCAAAGGCACAAGCAATTATCAGGCATTTCAAGTGCATTTGCTTACACCATGCACCAAACACGCAAGAAAAGGCAGCGCTGTCACGCTCCATTCCGAACGTAAACGTGCAACACCTCCGGTGTTTGCGGTGTCTTTTTGCTGCGAACTTCTCAGGCCAGCAGACCTTCATTCAGATGGAATGCAGCTTCGTGATGTAGCTGTTTCACTTAACACTGTAATTCAGACTGCATCTCATCTTGTTGATCAGCGACTGATGCCCGAGCGACGACTACGACGACGACCACGACGTGTTTCACCACCACCATTGATACTTTCTTCCTGTTATGATGAGTTAATGTCTTCTCTTCAATACCACAACTAGCACTGCTTGCAAAGTTCTCTTGAGAGATCTCTCATGCCCATGACAGTGGCCATGGGCTAGGACCATGAGTGCAGCTCTTAACCACAATGATCATCATCATCATCATCATGGTGATGCTGATGGCTACGATCGCTAGGTAAAGGGCAACACAGAGAATTCCAAGCAACAGTGGATGTGGACTTGGTCGCCGCTGCAGATGCGAGGAATTCCCAAGACATTGAGAGTCCTTAGTGAGGGCTGCCAATCTGAATTTGCGCTTCTAGGGATTTTCGCACTCTAGATCAGTACAATATACAGAATGTATATATCTATAAAATACATATGAATATACATATAAATATATATATATACATAAATATATATATATATATCATACACACTGGTACACAATGCCCTGAGGTGAGCAGGGGGTGTCGGACGCGGATAGTATTTTCCACACGACGACGTGGAATTCCAACCACACTTCCCTAGTAGCGGCTGGCCCATTCGCACTCGCAGGAAGCAATCTTGATGCGACGGAGTTGCTCCTTCTTGACGATTTCCACCACATCAGGGTCATGGATGCCTCAGTGATGGAACCATGACATAACTTGTGCCAGGAAAGACTCGAATTGTCATGGCCTTCCATCCAAAAATGCCAGTGCTGCACGGGCACCCCAACCGCCACACTCAACGACCGCATCGACGTCCGCCCAATCGCGCCAGCTGTCCTGCCGGAAGGTCTTTCTGGTCGGGTGCGCCGCCGGGAGCATTGCATGCAACTCCAGTCTCCACACACACACACACACACTAAGCTTTTTCCATTCGGATGTAAGTCAGTTGAACCCGGGAAAGCAATTTGGCACCTCCACTTCGTTGGAAAAGCAGAAGAAGCCTTAGCAAAGATCACCGGAGCCTCAGCTTCGTAGCTGTTGCCACCCTGGCCCCTGTCGTCGAAGCCGTTGTGGCTGTGCAGGCCATGCCTTGCGTCCGAGGCCTGCAGCACGTAAATTGAAGAGGGTCCACAGGAACATACGACCGCGATCAAGCCCTACGGTAACATGGGTCCGCCCAGTGCAGCTTTGCAAAGCCTGGCGTTAACAGCAAAAGGCGTGGTTTTCTAATCGTGTCGCGGCCTTGAGAGAAAGCTTCAAGCCAATGCACTTCACCCAAAACCCCAAGCTCTTGAAACCCTAACCTCAAACCCCTCAGCCCTAAACCCTGAGCGAACGTCCACATCACTTCGAGCCTGCCAGCCCCCGGAGGGAGCGTAGACCATGGCCTAAGCAGGCAGATCAAGGAGTCGAACTTCGACCATGGGGGCCTGTAATAGCTAGAGTAGGGTTAGGAGTAGGGTTCTGGGGCATCAAACAGTGTAGACTAGGAGTATAGTATAGCTGCAATGAGGCACAGGAGAGAATAGCAGCTCAAGCGGCATAGCGAAGATATGGGGCTTGCACGTTAGGCTTCTATGGTTCAATCCTGTCGTCTCGGGGCAACCCAGGCCTTGTTGCCCTCATAGACGTAGCTCACGTTGAAGCCACAATCCTTCAACCTCGGCTTCCGGCAGAGGCACAGATACCGAAGCTCTAGAACTCACAAGGTCCTCTTCATTGATGTGCTCCTTGCCAAAGCAAGAGAGCCAAGAACAGCGCACAGGCAGCCTGCCCGCTGTCATCTTCTTTTTCAGCTCATGCTCGACTGCAAAGGTTCGCTCTCAATGCTGTGCAGGTCATCGGAGTCTTCAGCAGGAGAAGCAGCCCAGATGCCGTTTCCGGCAGCCAGTACATTTGACGGGTCCAGGGCTGTTTTGAAGTCCCGAAGCACCTGGGTCAGTGCTGGGGATTGTGTTTGGGGGAGGAGAGAGGCTCGCAGCTTCCCGACGCCATGGTGGTGGCTCAAGCAGCCCCCAGCATCCAAAATGGCTTCTCGAGCTGTGTGCTCCAAACTCTCAAAGGCCTCCAGAGCACGCTTTGGCTCCAGGCCATTCGTGCAGACTGCAATGTACATGTACAAGACACCTCCTTCGTCATAGAGCTGCGTCATGCGGCAGGACATGAAGGGCCTGCCCGGCAGGCACAACTCCCGATGCTTCTGGGCCACGGAGGCCGTGACCTTGGGCCAGACCTGATGGATGGCCGACCAAGGTGCCATGGTCTCCAAGGACTCTGCTAAGATGCGGTAGTCCAGCCCGAAGTCTCGCAAGTAGGCGATTGCAAAGGTGAGCGTGTAGCCAGCTGCCCCCGAAGAGGCACCGCCCCAAATCCCGCCTGCTTTAGACACGAGCTTGCTGACCTCCTTCATCTGGAGCTTCACTTCGGCATGAGTGCCCTCGAAAACCAAGGTTGCCGCAGATGCCTGCGCCAGCGACACCCCTTTGCAGTACAGGTAGGCCTCCCGGAGGCTTGCCCGGAGGTTGCTAGTCGCGGTCTTCTGCTCCGAGCCTTCCTTCAGCGCTTGCGCGAGCTCCAGCTGGTTCTGATCCATCAAACGGCACGAGGCCGGGCGCAGCCCAGCGGGCATCCGGGCCACCTCGCGCATCCAGGCTGCACCCCGGTCCCAGTCCGGGAACACGATGCTCTGATATTCCACAACCTCAGGCAAGGGCCGCACACGGACCACTGCGGAAGTGATGATCCCCAGGCAACCCTCGCTGCCCAGCACCAGAGACGGCAAGCCGATGTTGGTGGAGGCCCGGCCGATGGCGGTCTGCGACTGGGCAGGGACTCGAGGATCACCGTGCCGTTGCCAAATCGGCCCAGTGGGCGTCACGACGCGCACCTCCAGGACCATGTCCTCGATGTTGCCGTAGCGGGCCCTCTTCATCCCACTAGCCCGGGTTGCAATCCAACCTCCGAGCGTTGAGAGCTCCATCGAATCCGGCTCCATGCCCATGGTGACCCCATGCTGCTTCAGTGCATCCTTTAGGTTCATGCCAGTGATTCCTGCCTCGATCATGGCAACACCATCTTCTGCGTTCACCCAAAGCACACTAGCCAGGCCGCGCATGTCGAGAGCCACGAAAGGTCTAGGGTCGACTTCCTTGGGCGGACACAACGTGGCCGAGGTGACGTTCGTCCGGCCACCAACGGGTATGACACCGAAACCTTTTCCGTGGTTGAAGTCCACCGCGGCTTTCAGCAAAGCCTGCACTTCCTCCTCGCTGATTGGAGAAACCACGGCATCTGCGAAGCGCACCATCTGCCGAGTGCGGAGACGCCAGATATCTGCGAGGCCATGACCGGTTCCTGCCCGGATCCGGGACTCGGGATCGAAGTGCGCCCTGCCAGAAGGCAAGACCTTTCCCAAGACCTCCGCCAAACCCTCCGCAACCTTCGGCAGTTCCGGCATCGGGCGATCGGCGATCATGTCACGCACGTTGAGGGGGACGGCGAGCTGACGCTGGAAGAGATCCCACAGTCGGAAGAGCGGTTGGCGGCCGAAGGCCTTGTACCTCTGGGAGGAGATTTGCGCGGCCGGTTTTCCGTCCACATACTGAGCCACAAACTTGGTGTCCTTGAAGCCCCAGCGATCTAGGGACTCCTCGTTCTTCAGCTGGTCAGCCTCATGCGCCGGCCACAAAGGGGTGACCGGTGCAACGGAACCTCGGACAGGCTGCTTGCCTTTCACGGAGGCCCCAACGGAGCCTCGGGTGGACTTGAAGCGGGAGGCCACGATCGCCGCAGCCCCCTGGGCCAAAGGCGGAGGCACTTGGGGCGCGCCGTCGGAAAGGAGCTGCTGCACCAAGTGCTCTTCTGTGATCTCCACGGTGCCGCTCTGTCGCAAGACGTCGCTGGCCTGCTCCGCGGCTTTTTCCGCAGCCAGGAGGTGGGACTCGAAAGCGGTTGCAAGCGCCGCCAGATCCAGTGCACCCCCCGTTGCCAACTTGCTCTCGGCTTGGGCACCTGCGCAGCTGAGGGCAGGCAGCTCGGGCAGACAGAGACCCATGCACCCAGCAAGTATCTGACGTTCTGCTTTGCTGACAGACCCTGGCCTGTCTCTTTCCCGTTGGCTACCTCTTCTGCCAGACCCTCCACCAGCCATCGGCCCCAGTGGCGTGGCAGGCGGCGCCGAATTGGGCTCAAGGTCGCGGCCTGGCGAGGCTCCATCAAACACGCTCCAGCACAAAGCTACTTTTGCAGCTCCAACAGCTCCACTCTGCTCCATGCACTGTAAGCCTAAAGCCCCATGAGCTACTACAGACCCGGCCTGCAACACCAGCGGCCAGCACTCCGCTGGGGGCATTGGGCCGGGCTTGTCTGGGACGCAGGAGTTTCGCAGAGGCACCTGGCCTTCCAAGGAGCCCACGACCTCCCCAGCATCGAAGCCCAAGACCTCCCCAAGGGCACGGCAGTGCAGCGTGGTCACCGAGGAAAGCTCCACCAGCTCCCTTTGCACATCCGACACCAGGGAGTCCACGTTGGCCGAGGCGTCTAAGGTGTGGAGGACGCCGAAGCGCATGAAGGCCTCCCCCAAGGGTGGCAGCTCCCCTCGGAGGCCTCTTAAAACCCACCAAACCAGGTCCAGGGTGCGGAGAGGATCCCGAGGGAGTCCGCAGATCTCTCGGTAAAGGCTCTCGTCCTCGGGCAGGAGCTCGTAGGACATGGCCAGGGGCACCAGCGCCACCGTCCTAAAAACAAAAGGCCAGGGAAGGACAGAAATCAAGTTCAGGACTAACGACTTGCTGAACCGTGACATGCCGCGCTTGCTCTCCCGGGTCCTCTGAGAGATGTCCCTCAAAGCCTTGAGCAGCCCGGTTCGTAGCCGCAGCTGCCTGCGTCCGCGGCTGCGCAAGCCTCCAGGTCGCCAATCTATTCAACTCCAGTTCTTATACCCACCTTCTAAGCAAACAGTCGAGTACCAGTATGCCTGAACCATAAGTATTTGACTTATTCCTAAGGCCACCATTTCGCCGCCTTCCAGGAAGACTTCCAACGGCCGCCCACTTCGAAAGACCTTGCCGACCTCTGGGCTCTTGTTAAAGCATTTATTCTAAGTTACCAGAATAAGGAAACCATAATCTTTATTCTAGATCGCTATTATGGTCGCTTGCCAGAATAAGGAAACTATCTTAAGATGTGTTTATTATAGATCCCTATTGTGGTAGCTTAACTTAAGTTCCTAAACCCTTACAGGAGTCCTTATAGATCCCTTAAAAAAGCACTTATAGATCCCCAATATGGTAAAACATAAATTAAAATTCCTTAAGAAGAACCCAGTAAGGGAACCTGTACCAAGTGACTCCAATATCCCTTATTTAGTTAAGGAATATTCCTTAAATCATACAAGGGATCCTGCTGTAGTTTAAGGTATACCCTAAACCCTATAAACCCTATAAACTCTAAAACCTTACACCCTAAAACCCTAAACCCCAGAAGTAGATTCTAGATCCCTTAAAGGAACCCTCGTAGATCCCTTGAAGGAACCCTCGTAATTAGATCCCTTAAAGGAACCCTCGTAGATCTCTTGAAGAGCTCCAACCTTGGCTCGCAGAGCGGGGTCCGGCTGCACCGAGCCCCCGCCGCGGCGCACGAAGAAGGCGCCCAGCCCGGCCAAGGCCCATCCCAGAAAGGGCCTTAGAGTGGCTCTTTGTTACGGATGTATCTGCGCATCATATATGCATATATATATATATATGTATGTCTGTATTATGCATACATCAGATAGATATATCATACTGATTGAATATACATACATATATATATATATATATATATATATATATATATATGTATAACTTGTTATATAGAAAGATAGATAGATAGATAGATAGAGATATAGTATAGATATAGATATAGAGAGGGAGAGGGAGGGAAAGCCAAGAAGGTAGTCCTGTACTCTACACACGGTGCCTATTGCGCAGAGCACATGAGAGCACTAAGGAAAGGGCAGGCCAGAGAATTCTGCGTCTGCTGCCACTTGGGGGAGCTGCAATGCAGGCAGAACAGGTTGCAGCTGGAAGCATGTGAGCCCAATGATCACAAAGTCGAGAACGGAGCGATGCTGTGGGCATAGCACTAAGGGCACCTGGGTTCTTGTGAAGGGAGTTAATTGAAAGTTACCATGATACGGAAGCCATCTTGTTTACTCTAGATCGCTGCTATGGTCACTTGAAAATTACCTTCCTTAACAAGAACCCAGGCACATCCAGTTTGCTGATAGACTGCAGGGAGGCGCCATCCACGGTCACTGTGAGGTTCAGCCAACTCAGGCCCTGCCTCACCACAAAGGCCGCTATCGCATAGAGCGGCCCAGCATTGGGGTGTGCGAAGGCGGTGATCAGATCCGAAAGGACCGAGCTGGGACCGAAGATTTGGATCTCTGCAAACTCCTTGGCATAGTTGCGCCCTGGGGCCAGCAGCTGCCCAGCGCTTGGCCGGGCAAAGGCGTAGCCGGCCCGGCAGCAGATCAAAAAGTACTCGTGGAAGTCCCACTGCTCTGGCAATCGCAGCGTCGACTGGAAGTGCCATGGCACGCATGGACTCGAGAACGAATGATACTGCATCGGCAAGGTGCAGCAGGATTCTAGCACTTTCACCATTGTGGAAAACTGCTTGCTGAGCCTCATGCCCACCAAGGCGAAAATCCTCTCCAAACAAATGCGAAGAAGGCCCAAGAGCTTCATGGGCAGGACATTGATGAGGGCATGCACGATGTGGAAAACTGTGGCGTTGTCGCACCAACGCAGTAGCTTGGCCATGAGGCCCAGCTCTGCAAGGGAGAGGCTCCCCCTGAGCGCCAGCAACTGGTAGTAGTGGGCAGTGAAGAATCGGAAGGAGGGCATCTGGTGTGCCTCCGAAGAGTCCAAGCAGGCCTGGAAGATCCGCCCATGCTCGCTGCTGAAGGCCCCGCCCAAGGCCTTCACGGAGATGTCAGCCACCATGTCCACGGGCACCACCGGGCAGGGGTGGTCGAAGGCGTCCCGAAAGGCCCGGACCCCGCGCTTTGCAAGGAGGGTCCCTGCACCGACGATGGTGGAGGGCTTGTCTCCCGCCCATCCAATGAAAGGATATGCCCAGGCAGGCCCTACGATGGAAGGCCGGACAATCCGCACATCCAAGCCTTCGGAATCACATGCTCGGATCACCAGGTGCTCAGCGACAGCCTTGCAGAATGTGTAGGTGTTGGGAAAACCTAGCTCTCGCATAGCTGTCTGTGCCCAACCACCGTGCGACATTGCATCGCGGTAGAGCTCCATGGCATCGAAATCCCGCAGCTCTACCAGCCTCTCCTGCAGTGCTTCGGTGCTGGGCGGTGGCACCGCATGCACGAAGGCGGTGGAGACGAACAGGAAGCGCTTGGCCTTCCACTGCGAGGCGAGCTGCTGCATCTGGAGCGTCGCAGAGATCAGCGACACGGCAGCCTGCTGCATGGGCTGCTGGAAGCGGACGTCCCCGGCGCAGTGTAGGACGGCCTTCAAGCACTCCTTGTGTGGCCACAACGGCTGCGCCTCTGTCCATCCGAAATTCCGCTGTGAAGTGTCGCCCTCAAGGCCCACAACGAGCTTGTCGAAGGCCTCGCGAACTTCGTCGAACATGATGTGATCCCGCAGTTTCTTGATGCGCTCCGCGAGACTCTTACCTGAGCGCTGCCGAACCATGAGCACAATCTTTGTGATGCCCAGTTCCTCAGCACGTGCTAGCAAGGAGAAAAGGATGCCGCCACCCACGAAGCCGGTACCACCAGTCAAGAGCACAGCTCCATCAATGCGCACACTCAGAGGGATCTTCTTGCAAATCTCCAAGCCCTCACTTCGCACCACAGGAGGCAGGGCCTCAAGGACTTTGGGGTCCAGTTTCAAGCCCTTGTCTGCTGCAAGCCACCTCACAAGAATCAGGAGCACGATGCCCAAAACTCCGGCCCAACACATCAGGCTTCGCATGGTGCTCGTCGAAGGCAGGAACCATGTCATCAGCGCAGGCCAGACGAGAAAGAGTAGGCCAACAAGGGAAACCAGCAGGCTGCTGCCTGACAAGGTCGGGGGCAGACGCGGGCTGCTTTGGGCTGGACTGCGGTCTACAAAGGCGGCGTAAGCTTTGACTCTAAAAGGCACCGCTGCTTCTCACTCACGCTACTCTTGTTCTGACTGGCATGGTCATGACAATCATCACCAACACCATCGCCATCACCATCACCGTCTTCCTCAGTATCTTCGTCTTCACCATCACCGTCATCATCATCAGCAGCAGCACCAGCATCATCATCACCATCGCTGCTACAGTATTACACTCAATACGACTAGGACGGTGAAGACGATGACGAGCACGACCAAAATGACGAGGCTCACTATTGCTCTCGCTGTCACTGCTGCGCACACAGACAGTCAGACAGACAAACAGACTTACATAATATACATACGGCCCACGGATCTTTCGCACTTGTATAGACATCTGTGTCCATGTCAGTCAGTGTACATCATACGTACATTCATCTGCGAGGTTGGTCATTACACGGATATAGGTGCATTTATGCTTACCCTGATAGAGCAACGACAGGAAAAGAGAGATGGGGATTCCGTCGCTGCGCACGGCGCCTGCATTTGGGCGTCCCTGCGGCGCCGCCGCGCCGCGACGCATGGCCTCTCGGGCAGCCAGGGTGGCCTCGGCCAGAGCCGCTGCCTCCGCCTGCAGCTCAGGATGCCCAGAGACTCCAATATGCCTTGATTAAGGAATATACCTTAATAGTGGGATCCCTAATTATGATTAAAGGAATATTCCTTAATTAAGGGATATTGCAGGCCTCTGGGTGGAGGACTATCGGAGGACGGCCGTGGGAACTTGGGATTCCCCGCAGGCCTCTCGCAGGACGGGCGTCAAGGGCAGGTAGACGACGCGGCTCATGAAGTCCTCCAGGGCCAGCTTTGGATTGCCCTCTCTTAGCCTCAGCCCCCCAGAGATCGCCTGACTCGGGTCCTGGCCATCGGACATCCTCAAGGCCTGCTGCTTGCACGTGGCAGCCGCCACCACGCGCTGCAGCTGCGTGGTGGTGCTCGTGGCATCGAAGCCGCGGGAGACCAGCTCTTTCGCCATCCGCCTGGGGTCATCACCTGGGCTAATTTCAAGGAGGCTAAAGAGGGACTTTAAATACTGTGCAGGGGTCTGTTCACGAACTTCATTGACGTTGCTATGAACCGGCAGGCATGCAGCAACTCAAATGAGTTCCCCAACAAGAACCCGGTCACAGAGAATGGGCAGAAGCCACCAAGCATTCGTGCCGTCACCCTTGGACACGAACTCGATGCCTTCCTTCTCCAAACGCTCGATGACGATCCTGGCCAGGCGCCGTCGTCGGCTGACGGAAGAGCGCAGCGAGGCGTCTTCGAAGGCTGCTACCTGCTGCGACTGCAGCCGCCACGACAAGAGCTCTAGAAGCTCCAGGGTGGGCTGCTGTCGGATATACTCCAACTTGGCAAAGCCACGGACGTAAGTTACAATGAGGTGGTCAAAGTCCAGACCCAGCATCGTTATCACCGCCTCCAAGAGCCCGTAAAGCATGGGCGTCAAGAACAGCTTTGAGATAACCGCTCGAAAAACTGTCCACAGCCTCTGCCCCCTGCTCCGCACCGGCCATGCAACTTCAATCTCCCGCATGCGAGAACGCAGCTTGGCGTCACGGACACGGACAACCCCCCCTCCCAAGGCCGTTAAGGTTTTGATGTTGCCGAAGCTCGAGAGCGTGACATCGGAGACCTCGTGGCCACGGAAGCCCATAGGCCAGGCACAAGCAAGGGAGCGCGTCGCCGCACTGCCTACGAAGGACTGCGCGCAGTCCTCCACCACCAGCAAGCCCAGAGCCTGAGCCTCGCGAATCAGGTCCGAAGCTTTGTGAATGCTCCCGAAGAGGTGCGAGATCACAACCATGCGGGTCTGCGGCGTCACGAATGGAGCCAGCTTGCCTGGGAGCATCTGCGTCGGCGAAGGTGGGTCAACCCCCACGGGCTGGAGCCCATGGGCTTCCACTATCTGAACCATTCCTGGGATGGTGATGCCGGGGATGAACAGAACTTCTGATCCCTTGGGGAGCGCCAAAGCCGAGAGAAGCAGATCGAACCCCGATCTCACCGAAAGCGTCACCAGCACCTCGGAGCCCCAGCTCTTGCTGATCTCCTGCTCCAGGCTACTGCGGTCTCGGCGCCTCCAGGTGGCCCTCAAGGCTACCAAAAGGTCCAGCCAGCTCATGTCGAGGACCTTCCGGGGGTGAAGCCTCAGAGACCACATGCTCATCATCAGCAGGCAGAAGCCCACCAGCCGTGGAGCCGTAGGCCCGAGCAGCAGTCCCATGGCGAACGCAAACTTCGTCACGAAGGCCATGGCGACGTTACGTTCAACGGGGCGCGGGCGTTTGCCCAGCAGCCTCGTAAGACGAGTCACGAGTGTCTGTACCTCCGTAGCTGTGCTTCTTGGGTGGCCTGGAAAACAAGTTGACTGAGACAAACCCTTGCAGTGTGTTGCTCCAGGCTCATGCTAGAAGATTTGCGCCGAGGTTTCCGACGCTCTGTCAAAGGACTTGATCCAGAGTCATGTGTCGTCGGCTCAGTCACCCGTATTGCAGGTTGATCGGCAGCTCAGCTTCTCTCTCAACCATGCGGGCACCTGCCAGACTGCACCCTCCTATGCCGAGACACCATCGCTTGAAGCTGCCGTCATTCCGCTTGTCTGCGGAGTACGGGCTGAGGGGACTTGCCTTGGCGAGGTGGGGTACTGGAGGACGAGATATAATCGGGAATGGGGATCGCACCTATTCTGGTCATCTTGTGCAGGAACAAGACGGAGAAAATACGTGAAAAGAACGGAGTGTTAGCAACAAGAAGAGCACCAATAGCGCATCCCATGGCCACACAACGAAAGCATGGTACAACATATGTCTTAGTTAGTAAGTTACTAAACCGGGGGCATCTAAGAATCTCACGCCACCCAAAATCTCAGCATCGCTTCTTCTTCCAAACGCACAGACCGGTCCGCACAGACAGCAGCAGCAGCAGGCTTATACTATGATAGACCCTAAATCCTTTACACCTTTAAACGAAAACCTAGACACCCCCAAAAACCTAACACCCTAAGGTAAGCCCAGAAACCCCTGAAACCCAAACTAAAACCTAAGGATGTAAACAACCCTAAAGCCTCAAGAACCCTGAAGCCCTGCCCGGGCCTAAATCCATAGGACCCGTATGGAACCCTTGTAGGCCCTCGGTATATCCCTTTTGATTTGTAGAACCCGAATCTCCCAACTCATCTAGGGGAATCATGAGTACTTAAAGGATCATGGGACTTAGTAAGTGGGGTTATAAATAAGGTAACTATACTTATAGGTACTTATAACTCCAATTAAGGTACTTATAACCTGACTTACTAAGTCCCATGATCCTCCAAGTAGAACAGTGTTATAGCTATAGTAACTCCGATCACGAACCCTAAGGAACAGCAGTACTAACTCTTCCGCCCTTGTAATGTCCCTTTAAAGGAACCCTTGAAGGGAAATCCCTTTAATACCCCTCATAGTATCCCCTGTAAGAGCCCCTTTAGAGGAGCCGCTAGAGGAAACTCCTATTCGAGCGCCGGGGCACTCGGACCTGTGCGTTGAAGCGCTGTCCGAACTGCGAAGAGAGCTCGGAAAGCTCCTCAGAAGATACTTTAGGGTTTAGGGCTTTAGGGTTTTAGGGCTTATAGGGTTTATAGGGCTGAGGGTTTCAGAGTGTAGGGTTTTAGGATTTAGGGTGTAGGTTTTTAGGGTTTAGGGTCTTAGGGTGTTCGAGTTTAGGGCGTATGCGGGTTTGGGGGATTCAATATAGGGGTCGTGGGATAAGGTGTAGGGGGATTCAAGAGAGGGGCCTTAGGAATTAGAACAGGGTGTGCGGGTATACTATAGTACAACTATACAGGACTACATTGGGATACTATTCGGGGTTATGAAAGGTTTTATGGGCTCTGCATAAGCTTCTCTACTCTGCCTCCATCAGTAGCATAGGCTTCATTAGCGTTCAGGGTTTGGTGGTTCTTGGTATAGGTGTGGAGTTTATGGTTTTAGGGGTGAGTCGTTCCTGCTGATGTGGTGTTCGTCCCCCACTGGAGCCCGCCCGCGGAAAGGCCTTGTCCCTCAGCTCCGAAAGATCCAGGCATCGCCGATTCGAAGTGACAGAGGCCCAACTCTGATCCAAAGCCCCAGACTCTGAAGCACCATGAGGGGGCTCATGATATGATGGCCGAGATGGTGATAGCTTTGACAACGCGATGCGAAGTGGTGACTGGAATCAAGACCATTTCTGTAATCATCGCAAAGACATTGGCGATATCCGCCCTTCTGCTGCGAGTATGATTATGTCCGTGCGTACTTGTAATGTTCAGTTTCTGGCAGTTCGTTCTTGCATTGCTACCGACATGATGAAGAGTATAGTACTATAGTCTATATAACTATAGTCGAAGTTGCGCGTGATACCTGGCTGCTGGAAACATTGCTGCCGTTGCTTAGCAGCAGTAGTAGGAGAAGCAGTAGCAGCAGCAGTGGCAGTAGCAGTGGCAGTGGCAGTAGCAGTGGCAGTGGCACTTGCAGTAGCAGTGTCAGCGTTAGGGTGAATGGCAGCAGCGGTAGCAGTAGTGGCAGTAGTCATCGCCGTAGTAGTATGTAGCAGTAGTGGCAGCTGCTCTGGCCATTGATAGAAAACAGCTATTTACCCTAAACCGTAAACCCTGCCCTAAACCCTGAGCCCTAGACCACAACTCCAAGTTGAGCCAAAGCGCGATCATGCCAGCGTGGAGGAGTTTTCCGACCTGAAATCCGCTTATCACTGGGGCTTTGGGCCGCTCCAAGCACAACGGGCAATGAGGAATTCAAGATTTTTTTCAATTAGGGGCTGAGGGTTTAGGGTGTAGGGTCTAGGATCGCACCGGCGGGCTGAAAGGACAGCAACAACGACAGTCGAATCGGCAATGGTGTTCGCACCCGTACCAACAGTCGTTTTGAAGCGTGAGTTGCGGTCATGATAAGGCTGATGATGGTAGCAACACGGTATTGATTTGCAGCACAAGCTTTCCCGCTTGGTTGCATCAAACTAGGCTGGTTTGGCAGTCAGCTGCACACCAAGGGAATGATCATCCTCCAGCCCTTGCAGAATTTCAGAAGAAGAAAGTCTATCGCATCCCATCTGGGTTCTTTTGTCTTCCCGAGTTCAACCCTCTTCCTTCGGCCTCCACCCTTGAATGAAACCCGAAACCCCATGCCCCATGTGTGCCAAGCAGAATGTGGAGGATACATAGTACCACAATGAGAATATTGTAGGAACCGCTTCATCGTTACTTCCAGCAAAGCTCACAAGCATCAGACAACGAGAAAGAAGAGCACATCAACAGCCCCACACGTGTAGAGCTCCAGCCCTCGACACCTCCATCTCACTTACAAGGGTGCTATGATAGTAACACTATAGCAATGAATGCCTGGCCGAGGGTCAATTTCGTCCACTAACTCCTGCTCCCCCGGTGCCCCGCATGAAGCCTCGAGGCAGAGGATCTAGGCCTCCTACCTTTTTGCTTTAGGGTTTAAGGGTTTGAGCTTTGGTTCTGGGTTTTTTACTACCTTTTCGGGTTTAGGGTTTTGGTTCTGGGCGGGTTACAGGGCAACCCTTTTTTTGACCCCCAACCTTGAGAGGATGGGAGAGGGGGAGAGGGGAGGGGGTGGAGTGGGGAGGGACAGCGAAGGATAGGCAGAGGGAAGGAGGGCTGAGACGGGCAACCTGAGGAGTCCTTGGACTGTCGTGGTGTTTTTAAGCTCCCAACCCCAAGAGTCCAGGAGTCGCTTATCGAGCTTTTCGTCGGTTCGGCTAACCCAGCTACGCAACAAAAGCCCAGGCTTCTTCTTGAGCGCCTGCCACTCGTCCTTGGCATGGAACCGCTCGTGAGCAGTGCACCGTAGGACACAAGTGGCCTGCGCCGCCTTGGCAGCTGAAGGCGCCTTGGTGTTAACAAAACCTCGGTCTGACAAGGTGGCTGAGACGTACGTGAGAACCCGTACCTTCTGCAGCCTTGGAAGGCCACCAATGGTTCCGTGCGGATCCTCAAAAAGGGGAGCCCGTCGAGCATCAATGTGGGCAAGAGTGACATTACTTGCACCCGTGAAGACCCAAGCAGGAGACTCAGAGCACCTTCAAGGAGCCCGTGCACTTCTTCAAGTGTTTCTGCAGTGCCAACCTGACAAAAACCAGCAGGGAGTCTGGTGCGTCGTCCAGGTGCGCAGCTACACCAGACGGTGCAATTAGACGCTCCGCACCCCAGGCTTTGGCGTCGACTTTCCAAGTTGGCCTGTCAGCAGGCCTCTGCTCGTCACCAGAGCGCGGTCCACTTGGTTGGGCCTCTTTGGCCCCTTCCTTCGGCCTTGACAACTCTAACCCAGTCCCCCTCCTCGGCGTTGTCACTGGTGACCGCGGCCTTTTGGAGCAGGCTTGGTGTGACGAGAAAACTCCCCCCCCGCCCCCTTCCCAACAAATTCGGCCCCCTGTCCCAATACCAGGCAAACCCTTACCGGTAGCACCCCGCAGCGCCAGTACCCGAACCCCCATCCCCCTGTTCCCCATGATGATCCAGACTCCAGACTCCGCAAACGAACAAAAAGAGCAGCATGGTCCAAACCACTCTCATCGAGACACCGACAGCGCCAACCTGACGACTGGAACCCAACTCTCGTAACGCCGAGGAGGCAGAAACAGCAATCCAGCACGACACTAACATCAGTGGACTTTGTTGTCCTCCCAATGCTTTGGCGGCTCCAGCCACTTGCCGAAATCGGAAATAAGTTGTGGCGTCAGTTCAACTTGTAAGCCAGGGACAACAGAAAACAATGCTGGCAGAACAGCTGGGGCCACAGGACTAGACTTGGGGACTAGAGCATTGGCATATGTAGTTCGGGATATTTCGGGCCAGGCTGCGACACAGCGAATATCATCCAAGGCGGCAACGGCTACACTTCCCCCTCGCACACAGGGAACGTGCAGCGCAGAAACAACTCCCACATGTACATGCATTTTGTCCCAAGCTCAGCCTCTTCCAGATCCAGCTGGCCGTTGCAAAGATGTGACTGCGTGTGCTGAGCTTGTGGCATAAATTGCCTATCGTGTAACATGTTCGTTTTCGACTGAAAGTCAAATGTTTGTGCTGGCTTTATCCAGGTTCAACATGGGTTTGGTGCTTTGAGCCAGCAACATGCACAACGTGCATGCTTGTTTGATTGAGCAAGGATTCTCCTTGCTGGGTGGGGTGGCCCCCTGTTAACCAGCCTTCATTGAACACAGCGTCAAGGCAATCGCGCTTGCTGTTCTGTTTCAGTTGTGGTGGAACGAGGGGGAGAGTGGGGGGGAGGGGAGGGAGAGGCCCGGCAAGGCGGAGAGAGGGGGAGGGGGAGGGGAGGGAGGGAGTATGTTTGCCCTCCACCCCACCGGAGTCACTATTCTTATTTGTTTTTGCACCCCTACCGCCCAAAAGCACTATGCAAAAGGTGGAGGGCGGGCAAGGAAGGGAAGAGACCCCCCCAACAGGAGGACATCACGGAGAGCTCTTGGGCAGCCGCGTCCGCCCCGAGCGGGGCCAAGTCGTCCTGCCACAACCGGCGGATCGTCGCCTTTGCCGCAGTGAGATCTTGCCCTAGCATAGCGAACATCTCGACCGTAAGAAGACCCTTGTCGGCCGAAAGCCTGCATAGGGCCGGATCCAGCCCCTGTCTTCCGAAGATCTGGCGCAGGTTCAACTTTGGCGTCGCCGCCTCGTCCGCGTACACGGTGCGATCCACCATGGCTGGCTAACGAGCTGTCTGGGAAGAAAGCTTCGGTCAGCGAGAGGCTCAGCTTCGAAAGATCATCGGGCCGGCGAGCAGCTGTATTCACGGCTCCGTAAAGATCTTACCGGAACACAAAGAGCACATCTGGGTGCTCGGCGGAATCTCGCCGAGGTCTTCGCACTCGGTGATCGCATACCGGCCACAGAGCGTTGGCTCCGTGCCCGAGCCATCTATATACATTGCATGGTACTTAAGGCTCAGATCCTTAGAGGATCCAGAGGCCGATCTAGCCTTGGTGACATAGGTCAGAGCGAGATCTCCGAAGTCGACCAGGTTGGTGTCGTCAGCCTCGAACTCGGGCGGGGATTTCCAGTCAGAGGCTATCCTCTTCGTGAGCCGCTTGACCATCTCGATCGAGATCTCCTTGCGGCTCCGAGCGTACTTCAGGACCAGCTGGCTCGGATCCTTCCAGTTCGCCTGGAGCCCTATCTCTTTGTCGGGCTCCTGCGCCTGAACCGCCGCCGCGAGCAGCGTGACTCGGCAAGAGTGCCAGGTGATCTCCGGCACGATCTTCAAGAGTTCTTTGAGCCGTTCGGGCGCGATATGCCCCCGCTTCAAGTCGTCTGAGGCTGCAGTAGTGAGCACGTACCGCAGCCACAGAATGCTTCTCTGGTAGCTAGCGGGTCGATCGGCGAACCGCTCAGCCGATTCGAGCTCTTTCATGAAGTAGTCGCGATCGTCCATTTCGAACGAAGCTGCGTGCCATCCGTCTTCCATCCAATCGGATCCGGAGACGGAGACTCTGGCCGCTGCAAATCGCGTCCCCTTCTTTTGCCGCTCGACCTTAGTCTGCCACACCACCCCATAAAGGGCCTCGTCCTTCAAGGCGAGCGCCTCAGGCACGACGTGGAGCGCATCGTCGAACCTGAGGGACGAGTAGATCATCACGAGCACCCACCGTGCGAAGAACGCCATGGGAAACTGGCTCGATTTGAAACGAGCGCTTACAAACCTCTCGAGCGCCGCCACCAAGACCAGAGGGATAGGAACTGCTTCCCGAGCGCGGACCGAAGGTATGACCGTGGGGCCGCATCCTCGATCGGAGAGACTGAGATTCAAGAGATACTTGACGAGCACATCGGTGGTCAGCGGGATCGCCGATATGTTCTGCGACCTCGCCCATGTCTCCATCCTCTCCCAGTGACGAACGCACTGCTGGACGGTGCGGAAACCGCCACTCTCGAAGACGATCACCCTCAGCGCGTTCATCTCATCTTGAGAAAGAGGAGATCCAGGCTTCGGGTTGCCAGCGATCGCTGCGTGCTCGCCGCACCTCTCCACGATCGCTTTCAGCCTCATGCCCCACTTCCGTGCCTCTCCGAGCTTAGCCTGTGGATCCTCGGCCCGTGGCTCGATCGCCCGTGGCCTCTTAGCGAGTGGCAGGGGCATAGGAGGCTCACTGCCCGTCCCCTTCGACTTCAGGGGCGATCGCCCGAAGACGACCGGAGCTTCAGCCAAGCCAAATCCCAGATCAGTAGCCAGATCAGCCCAGCCCGCTGCCGCCGTGCTACGAACCAGCACAAACAACAGCTCGATCGACGGGACCCACCTGCCGAGCTCCTCGTCGTTCTTTCGCCGATCTGGCGTGTGGAGTTCCTCGAGAGCAGGGACTAGATCAACGAACGCGTGCACACACTCAGCGATCGTCCCGTCCGAAACAGCCGAGAGCTTCTCGAACTGAGCCATCCGAAGATCCACCAACCATTGGCAAAACTCATCCCTGAACAAAGGGAGGGACAGGATCGCCCGAACGGACCTATCCATGCTTGGCCTGAACAGCTGCACAGACGATCGCACGTGCCTGCTAATGGCAACCGAGCGCCGTGCCTGAGACAGGTCATGATCACACTCACTTCCGGCAGAACATGCCCTGGGATCTAGCGCGCCGAGAGGATCGCTCGGCATGTTTGTTCCGCGGAAGAGCCCGGCTGATCAGCCAGGAAGGCTTTTTCGTACTATTCGGGGGGTCAAAGATCAACCAGGGGATCCTGTTTCAGCAGAGCTTGAAAGGGGCATCGCCGCGCCGCCCACCAAAGATCAACCAGGGGATCGCTTGAATAATAAAGGAGCATCGCCGCGCCGCCCACCAAAGATCAACCAGGGTATCGCTTGAATAATAAAGGGGCATCGCCGCGCCGCACCAGGGGAGCGCCGATTGCAAAAAAATGTCAAAGTAGTAGCGGCAATCGTCGTCGCATTGAGCCAAAGTTTGAGCCAATTCTTATTTTAAACACTTTCCGGGCTTAAGGCCTTTAAGGGCAGATTCTTCCCGACATTGGGCCAAACTCGACAGTCAGTCTTAGGCCTAACTTCGAGGGTCTATATTATAAGGGTTATTAGGGCGTTTATGTTGAAGCTGATCGCAAAAATTAAAGTCTGGTCTATGAAATTTATTAATTTTTTTAAAAAGCTTAGCCTCGTACTGTTACGACAGTCTACTAATTTTTAATGAGTTTGACTAATTATTATTATTATAGATTATAAATTATTATTATTATTATTATTACATGGTCTTAGTATCAAGGAGTAAATAATATCAAATACCTCGCCACCGAATAAATTAAACTGTAACGGAAAAATTATCATGCAGTATCGGAGCAGAGAGCGCGCTGCGGATACTATATCTATCGGAGGTGAGATCAAAGGAGCCCACCACCCATAATGTCCGGCCCAAGGCTCGAACCCCCCTCCCTGGTCCCAGGTCTCTCTCACTTCTGTCTGGCAAGTAGTCAGCAGTCGTATGATGGCATATGACATGACGAATGAATCGAATCCATTTTAAGTCTAGCGGCACCGACTTTTCCAGTCAATGTGTTCTCTGGGTCTCATGCTTGCACTAAGAGCGAAGCGGCAGACTCTGAAAGCGCCAACTCCTGGGATTTTGGCCGAGACAAGAGCGAGGCTCCGAAGCTCTCGGCCATTTTTCCCTTAAACCTGCTACGAATAGCAGCATCGCCTGCCGTGGCTCAGTCAGTGCATCATCTGGAGCGCCGGGCCCGTCAGTCCGCCACCAACGCATCCTCCTGGAAAGCCTCGCCGTCCTCAGACTCGTTGTTCTCATTGTCATCATCATCAGCATCGTCCTGGTGGGGGCAATACAGGATGATTCATGTCACAGCTAACAACAAAGTAAAGGTGTGGTGTTACTGGTAATAATCGTAGGCCGTCAGCTCCTTGTCGGGCAATGCGGCGGTTGGCTCGGCAGTGGAGTTCTTCTTGTTTTTCATCTCCTTGAGCTTGGCATTGGTCATCTCTGCCTCAGGTTCGTCATGGCATTCAGTGGACGGTGAATGTCAATACCTTAGAGTTGCAAGCAGTACTGTAGGCCTGCGAAAAGCATAATAATTTAATGTGCATTCTGACAGCAGTATATAATAGGCGTTTTTCTGCCAAAATCACCTAAGGCGCTTCTGTTCCGGCAGTTGCTGTGAACTTCAGACCCACGCTGGGCAAAAACATTAAGAATGGCATGCAAACTTAAGGCCGTGCACCACCAGCGTCTTGATGTCCTGTTTGTTGGTGTTGAAGTTCTCGCACTCCTTCATAGCAGCCTCCTGGCACTACTACTACTACTACTACTACTACTACTACTACTACTACGAGATTGACTATTATTACAGCTAATACTGCAAAAAGGCCGCGCTTAACAAACGTCAGGCTGACCTCAGGATGACAATCTGGACAAGATTAAATATAAAATCAGACCAAATAATAACCACCGCGGGGCTACGATCTCGTGCTGGACTTCTGGTCCAAGCTGCGGGATCAGCTTCACCTATGGATTCGACTTTTTCTTGTTATGCTTCAAATTTAATCAAGGTGACGCCTCAGACTGAGTTGCAGGCCGTGACCCACTCGTGGTCATCCACCTTGATGCCGACCTTTTGCTCCTTTAGGTACGTGTACCTCTTGACCTTGCGTGGTCCACTTTTTCCTTTCTCGCAGGATGCCGAGGGCCGCCTCATGATTGCCTTACATTTGGCTTTAACTTTCGCCTGTGCTTTGCCCTTGGCCTTGGCCTTGGCCTTGGCCTTGGCCTTGGCTTTGGATTTGCTTTTTGCTTGGGCCTTTGCCTTCTTCTTCTTCTTCTTCTTCGGCTGCTCCGCGATGACGTCCGATTCCGGCTTCTCGTCAGGGGACCCCAAGTCCTCAGACTCGTTTCCGTCTTCATCTTGATCCTCGTCCTCACCCGCTGCCGTCAAGGCCGTTGACTCTGTGGCGTCTGGCTCTGATGTCCGCATGGACTTCTTCTTTTTTTTCTTCGCGTCTTTGGATGCTGATTTTTTCTTCTTCATCGCCTTCTTGGAGGTGGTGTTCTTGGGCGTTGCCTTGGACTTCTTCTCGGGCTTGGACGCCGGCTCTTCAAGCTCTGACGCGCCTTCATCGTCAGCAGCCTTGCCATCGGAGTCTGACAGAGCATCGACATCTGCCAAAGGCATGACAGTGACAATGATATCACCCCGTTCGGGGTAGTAGTAGTATTCACTGGACTGACTGGTAACCGTAACCGTCCACCTGGACTGTGGTCTGATGGCGGCAAACAGTCACGCATGACAACATGATCGCAAAGACAAGAGCGAGGCTCCGATCCTCTCAGACGACCTGTCATGCGGAATCAGAACATGACTGGGCAAAGACAAGAGCGAGGCTCTGATCCTCTCGGCCGACTGTCCAGTCTGTTCAGTCTCACGCACGAAAGTGTGTAAAGCAGCGGACGTGAAAGCGCCAACTCCTTGGATTTGGGCCGAGACAAGGAGCGAGGCTCCGAACCTCTCGACCTGCTTTCCTTGGATCGGGCTCTCACTCGCTGCTGCTCCCAACTCCTTGGATTTGGGCCGAGACAAGAGCGAGGCTCCGAAGCTCTCGGCCTACTTTCCTTAAATCAAGCTTACGCTGGCTGCCAGCAGCATCGCCAACTCCTTGGATTTGGGCCGAGACAAGAGCGAGGCTCCGAAGCTCTCGGCCTACTTTCCTTAAAATCGGGCTTACACTCGCTGCTGGCAGCATCGCCTGCTGTGGCCCAGCGCATCGTACAGATAATCAGGTGTCAATCCAAATTGATGGCGGACCGAGCTTCCGGAGGCCAATTCAATGTAAACTTCTTCCGGGAGACAGGTCATGATCATGGTTACCGGTTTTAATTCAATTCTACTTGCTCACAAGAAGCTTCGGCCGCCGAAGCTGGAGACAAATTGTCTCCAAGTCCAATCTGCCCGGCTCTACACAAGCTTTGCGCATGTCAGCGGCGCCAGCTTCAACTCGCCAAGAAGCCAAAGCTTTGGTTTCACGGCCACGATTTGGCATGGAACGCCCTGGTCCAGCCGTACCTGTCACTTCAGTCACTATCACATAATAATTTAAGAATAATATCTCACATTAACTGACTTATTATGAGTCAGAGATGAAACATCAACTTCAACTTGAACCCGCGTCGTGCCTCCCACAACAAGGCACAGTTGGGGCCGCTCAAAGGGTACTTGGTGAAGCGACCACGCATAGCAGCCCCAAGTTGAGAGGACCTGGCATCGGCACCCTCCTCCAGAGCCTTGGGCTCAAAGCAATTCAACTTGGCATTCGGCTCCAATGTGTAGCGAAACATCCTCAGCGAGACACCATCGTCCTGCCATAACTCGGGCCATTCAACACGTCTCCAACAGTGAATTCTAGCACTCATTGAGACTCAAGTCTTGCCTCGAGCATCTGTTGGAGCTTGTGGTCCACAAGGTTCACTTCCGTGATTCCATGCGTTTGGGTTGCGTGGCACACGAGGTCTGCCACAGACATGGCTACCTTACCACGGACGGGGTCGAGGAACACGACCAAGGACCAATCATTCTCCAACATAAACGGCAAGTGCTTGTCCTTGTTGTTCCGTGCCATGCCTCCGATTTATTCATTAAACATGAAACTTTACTAACTATTATAGTCTGTTGCATGGCAGGAATATGTTCAAGCGGGCCTGTCACGGTCACACAAAGACAGTGAAACTCACTCACAGGGAGACTCCATGCCGCGCCTTGCGCTCTCTCCACGAAGCTTCCAAGGTTGAAACCGCACAACTCCCCGGCTTCCATCGTCACAGTCTCGCTTTCGCTCGTGTTGCCAAGGTAAATTCCTGGCTCGGTGCCAGTCTCGATAAAGACATCAATCTTGTCGCAAGATGATGCGGGAGCCTGGACGAAGGACCTCAATGCAGTGTCGAAGGCTGCAGACTTCCCGCCACTGTGCTCTAACCGAAAAATCAAACGTAGCTTCTTGTTTGTGTAGGCGCTGTAACTTTTCCTCGAGCTCGCCAACTGACATCATGTCCAATACCAGGGTTCGGAGAAGATCCGGGGGGGTAGCTCCGGGGCTGAACTCTGGGCGGCAAAGCGTTCTGGCAACATTCCTGTTGCCCGTCCTCCCTTCAGCTTGCCCTGCCCCTGCTCCAGAGACGGCTGCGGGAGTACTGCTTCCCAGAGGAGTCGACTGCAGATTCAGGGCATTCACCTTCTTCTGCAAAGACTCGGATTTGCTGGTGCCCAGTGCTGACTTCACCGATTCCGGCAACCTTCACTGCCATGAGGAAGCGACGAGCTCTATTATTCTCAAACCAAGGACAGACGACTCAATCAATTATCATGAGGCAAGTGTCGTCACCTTGAAGTCTGTGTCCAGCGACAAGACTTCCAAGCTTGGCACGACAAGGCGTTCGGTGTCAGACTGTGGACGAACTTTAGGGCCAGCTTGACTTGAAGTATCCCACCAGTCCTGCGACGAGGTCAGGGATTGAGTCATCATCTGTCGGTCAAACTCATTCACGGAAGAGTAAGACCGAGGACCACACATTCATGAAGACACCAGCAATGTGCTGCTGCAAAGCTGTTGCATCCAAGTCATCTGGATGAGGGTAGCTGACGAAGTGCCAGTTGTAGCAACTTGTCGGATTGTCGAACTTCTCAATCTGCATTTCGGCAATTGCACGTCCCCATTCATTGAACCTGGAGCAAATGCATCCACAATGTGTCAAAATTCAAATTGACTGACTGACCCATTGAATAATTCTTCAGTGAGTCACACTTAGTCCAGAAAAAGACTCAGAACAGAAACACCACCACACCAACCACCCCATCACAATCATAACCCAATAAGTAACATGAATCATAATAGTAATATTATAGTAGATGAAAGCTCACTCACTGAATGATTTTAGGTCCAGAATCTGGTTGGGAACCAAGTCGGCCACAATGACTGGCTTCCCTGACGGCACGGACATGTTCTCCAGCAGTCCCATCAAAGTCTCCCTCGTTCCCCGAACTCCTCTTTGTTGGACCTTAAACTTACACGATCATGCTTGGTGAAAACTTTAAATGGCTTGGCGACGCTGACTGTCATACATAGTTTTCTCTCCAGTGCCAGGCACTCTTTGGAGTGGCGTAGTCCTGTTGTCCTCGTCCCCCCAGAGGTCACAAACACGTGCCCGGGAAACCGGGCCGAGAGCTCCGAGCATGGCTTTGCTTCTCTGGAATGCGAAGCTCCGGTGAATGGTGCTCACACTGAGGATGCCTTGGCACGCAGTGCACAAAGTTCAAAAACATAAGACCCGCACGCAAGGAGCAAATTTCAAGCTGTCTCGGGCAATGGCAGGTCTGGGATCGTCTGCGACGGTCATTCCCGTGCCCTGAGTCTCTGAAACCCAAGCTCCCTTCATAGACATCCATTGTCCTTGGCACAGATGACAATGGGCGCTTAGCTTGACACTTGTTACAGAAACATAACAAATGACGGGATGGTTGCTGTACAGTGTACAACATTCGCAGAATCAGAGTAATTATAGTAGTGGTAGTAGCAGTAGAAGCAGTAGAAGCAGTAGAAGCAGTAGTAGTAGTAGTAGTAGTAGTAGTAGTAGTAGTAGTAGTAGTAGTAGTAGTAGTAGTAGTAGTAACCAGTAATACCGCTGATAGTCAGTGGTCGCGGTGGCCGCAATACTCACTCGCAGTCCTAGTCTCCGATCCCCTCAGCCTACTTTCCATATCTGATCTGTGGTTTTTTCCTGGCTAGCAAACAGTGAGGCGGCAGGCTGTGACATGCGCAAAATCCTCGGATTGAGGCCAAGACTAAGAGCGAGGCTCCGAACCTCTCGGCCTACTATCCGGACTTCAATACTTAACGCCGACTAACTAACAGCAGCTGCCATCTGTCTGTGGTGTCTACAAATCAAGAGCGACAGCAAGGCAAAGCTTGTCCTCGCTGTCGCTCTTGATGTGTAGATGCACTCGGCAACAGTCGCGTTGAAGCCGGACTGGTGAGGAGCAGCATCATCATATTATGATGACGTTTCTCCTAACCAGTCCGGCTTCGCGAGTAGCGGACTGGTACAGTTGCAGTAACAACGTCCATCGGCAGCGATGTTCCACTGTTGCTGCCAGTCCCAGTGACACTCAGTGTGAGAATCCATTGGAGTGGCCTGCCGCTTGCACATTGCGTAGCCCAGAAGAAAAAGGAGATCGAGGGACATTGTGCCTCGATCTCTCTCTCTTCCGAGCTGCACCATGTGGGCTGCAGACAACAACATCGACCAGCGACGTGAGTTTCAATTTCTGGCGTGACATGGCCATGCCCTGTCCTTCTGCTGTGGCCTGGAAACACGCCCAATGCCAAGACAAAGCCGTGCTGCGACTTCTGGAACTCCGGGGGTCTGCAGAAAAGGCAGCTCGTTGGGCAAGAAGAACTGCAGAGGGCCTGCAATGCATCGTATTGCACCTGAAGGTCCTTGTACCTGTTTTGCTCAACCTCCAATAGATCCAGATAACAAGTGCGTCGCAAGCCAAGCAGACCCTGTTGGCAACACGGCCTGCCTGGCTTGCTACACGCTCTGTGTGTGGCCATCAAGAACTGAATCTGACCACAGTCTAAGTCTTGAGCTTCTAAGACCCAGGCCGAAAGTGATTTACGAGCGCAAGAGGTGCCATTCAGATGGAATGATCAGCTGCACCGTCCGAGCTTGGGCTGATTTCAATGCAAATTGCACTCCCATGATGCCCAGCTGCCTCCTCATGCCCGTCGCCCTTGACCCCCACTCGGTGCTGGATCGTCAATGAAAGCCCTGCCCGACCAGCCCCGCAGAGGACGCCTCAGAGCGCCATGCCATGACCCGAAGGGCGTGGCCACGCTCCCAATGCTCAGCCCAGCAGTGCCGACCTAGCCACCACCCACTGCTCGAGCAAAGCAGCTTCAGTAGTAGTTGTAGGTGATGAATTAATTTAATAATAAGTACTCAATGTCCGACCACAATCCATGACCATACGATGCCCTAAGACCTTGGGATGCGGCACATTTAAATAATGACCCAAGTAGCTGCATCACCTTGTCCTCGATCTGCCGTTTGCACTTCGTAACGGTCTGCTGGGTCCCGGAGCTGTGCTGCATGGGAAGCAGGCTGAACAACACGGCATTGGCGTTGCCATTGCTGATGTTCTTTGCCAAGTCCACGGCTTCATCCACCACAATTGGGCCTCCGAAAATTTAATGTCACCACTAGGCAGCACCAAAAATTTAGAACTGCTTCACGGATTAGCAAGGTGCAAAGTTAAAGCAAGGTGCGCTGGAACGGCCACGCTGTCACGTCGATAATGAAGATGACGAGCCTCAGACAGTCAGCCTTAAAGAGGCCGCAAGCAGGGCCTCAGAATGTCATGCACCTTAAGCATCCCAGGAACGGGTCGGTGTCCTCGTGCTGTGGCGTACTTGTCAAGCGCGTGATGAGTTGCAAAAGATGCGCATGGGCTTCCAGCAGGCCGCTTGGGAAAGACCTGTACTCATGCTTCTCCTCCATGATCTTCTCGACCTCCTTCGTGCCTCTCTGGTACCGCTGAGCCAGAAACCGTACATCGAGCCCGCCCTGCGGCTGGAGGGCTTGAATGGCTTTTATTAGAGGTCCTCAGTTTGCATTCTGGGGACCTTGACTTGCTGAACCACGGCTTGCCTGTCTGTTGGCCAAGGCTTTCTTCTCCTCAAAGTAACTGGTCAGCTTCACAAGATCATCCTCCACCTTGGCTTCAGCTTGCTGAGCTGTTGCAGCGGCCATCTGCGCCGCCAGCCTCGGCAAATCATCCAATGCTTTGTCATTAGTCATTGTCGCACGGTGTCCTATAAATCAGTGGGCTCCCGGCTTTTCTGACTCCAGAAGTTGCTCTTCCTCGGCCTCTCAACACGTTACAACAAATTCCCAGGCTCAGCAGCACAAAGTAGTTGCAACGTCGTGTTTGACATGATAAATGAATTGAGGTAATAGTGATACACATCTCAAATTGCCTGCAATTAAATATTGCCAGCTGATCTTCAGTGAGACGGACAAAGCTGCAACAACTTACAATAACACTGAACAGCAGACAAATAATAATATAATATGCAAATTATCAGAATACTTATTTCCCACGGGAACCGTGCCGCTCTTTGCAAGCCTCCTTCTTCAGCTTCAACATCATGCCGCGGAAGCAGGCCAGCATGCTGAGGTCCACCGGCGGCACCGACTGCTCTAGCAAATTCTCCAGGTCTGCATCCAAATGTCGGAGCATGAACCTCAGGGTGAACCAGGACCAGAAAAAAACGCACCCACTGAGCTTTGCCAAACCCGTAGCAAAGCAGACCTAGCAGTCTTCTTGCAGCAACTGAAACGATTTCGTGAGATTTCCTGTTTCGCGATCCATCAAGCCCTTCGGAAAGTACTCGTGAGCACGTACCAGAGCAGCCAGGAACAGGGCGCAACGTTTCAAGCAGGCTTCCTCAGCGACGCAAGCTGCGATATTTTCAAGGCCAGACGACAAGCCTAATGTATCGCGACACTGAAACTTCCAGAACAGGCTAGGATGAGCTTTTTGTACTATGTAGCCGCTGAGGTTCCACGTCCTTTGAGGCAAAGGGTTTGCGCATCTTCACGTGCAGGTTCTTGTAGTCTTCCTCCATGCGGTGCAGCGTGAGCTCCAGGGACTGCGGTGTATTGCTCAAGATATCAGCCCATGGCTTCAACTGCCCGCTGGCCGCGCAGTAATCTCTGTTGAAAAGGCCGTCAGCGATGGGCTCATGATTGAGTATCTTGTTCATCCCGTAGGTCCTCGACGAACATGGACTTACAGGTCCAAGGCCCTTGGATTTCGGCCGAGACAAGAGCGAGGCTCCGAACCTCTCGGCCTAGTTTCCGTGAGAACTTTAAGGTCCTAAGCCGTCGGATTTCGGCCGAGACAAGAGCGAGGCTCCGAACCTCTCGGCCTAGTTTCCGTGAGAACTTTGAGGTCCTAAGCCGTTGGATTTCGGCCGAGACAAGAGCGAGGCTCCGATCCTCTCGGCCTAGTTTCCACAAGTATGGGCTGTCCTCACCATGTCGCTCAGCTTCTCGAAGACTGGGCCATCCACGGCGGTCAACAGCTGCAGGGCGGCTTTGCTTTCAAGACTTCCAATTCTGTACGCCTCCGCTTCTTTGGCCGCATGCTCCCACGCCTCCAAGCGTTACAAGGTACAATAAGACTCAGATTCAGACGGCCAATGGTATGGCAGTCAGTCTGTAAGTCAGCAAACGCATGAAACCAGTCCTCCAACGACCCAACGTCCTCGCACTTCATTTTCTTGACCATCACGATCTGGTGAACCAAATTGAAGCAGTTTGGCTTCTTCCTTATCGCCGAAGCCATGGTCACACCTGTCATGGATGTGCATGATTCAGATCCCAATGCTGAAATCAAATTGTGCTAAGTCTGCCGTCACATTTCGTTAACTGCCGTGGCACTGCGGTTCTTCAGGATGAGGCTGCCCGGGTCCAAATTCCCGGGCATCACCACGCAGTGCACAGTGGCAAACGTCCTGCATCGTCTCTGCATGCATTCACTTATTATTATCTAGCCCTGAACATGAACGGCAATGAACTTGCTCCTCCGGACGAGCTCTGGCATCTCCTCTCCGTGCAGGACAAGACATGACTTAACAAATTAAATGAAGGCAATGCATCCGTCCTACAAAAGAAAATGACCGCAACGTTTCATGTGTTACCGCGCAGAGCCCTCCTTTTACCATTTTTAACCCCCCCCTGGCCCTCTTTTACTAATTTCCCCCCCGTCCTTGTAGAACTCGCTGTCTTGGAAGCAAAGCAGGAGCATGAGAATGCCACACACGGATCGCGTCCATCCCTTTGCACAAATGATTTTCTGAGGGTCCAGGAGGCCCGCAGCCGAGCTTGAAATCTCATCCGACGCGATTACGAACTGATTCTTCAGACCGCTGTCTTGTCGTTGTGGCGCGATGGTCAACGCCTCCACTCCTCCCTGGCTTGGGTCTGTTTGGAACCTTGGCTTCTAGTCAGTCTCAACACTCGCCGGCTGCACATCCAATCCATAAAGCAAATCCCAAATTAAATGCATCGATGCTGGCCCGTTGATGTACACGAGTTCCAGGAGCTGATAGAGGGAGTCCTCAGCCAAATGCATGATTGTAAGGCTTTGCCAGGCCCCCTGCAATACCCGACTGCTACCTTAGAGTACGTAAACATGCTCCAAAACGTCCCGGGCACGGGCTCCACGTACCCCTTGAAGCCTGCATTCGGAGACCAGGGCAGCTGCCAGGGCCTCAGACATGTGGGACCTGCACGATCCACGGTCTGGCAGTATGTCCTTGGCAGCAGACTTGGGATTGTAAAGCATTTCTCTGCTGTCCAGATCATGGCACAACAAATTTCAATTCAATTCAGGTTGCTGCACTCGAACACAGAAAGTCCTGGGGCCAAGATTCACACCCTCCTCAGGTGGAAACTTCTCCTCGACGAACCGCAGGAATTCCAAAACAGTCTCCTGCGAGTGACATGTGTTGTCGGCGTCCGAATAGTAGTTGGCTCCCACACGCAGCAGGCTGCTCCGTGACCCCACCTGGTTTGCCAACTCAGCCTGCAGGAGGCGGTCGACAGAGCGATGGGAGCTCAGCTTGTCAGACCTCACGTTGAAAACACTGTCAGAAATACATTGTCAATTAGAAGGAGACACGGATTCAGCGTCGAATGTTGTAATTGCCTGAACCAGGGAACAACCATGTTCTCAAGCGTTCCACATTTGGTGAAATGTCGCTCACGATCATCTCACTTCCCAGACTGGCGTCCGACTTCGCTCGCTTGGGGTTCTTCCCACTTTTGCTTGCATTCGAGCTCCCCCCCAAGGAAGGTCGACCCAGAGCCGTTCTCTTCGTGCCAGGCATGCTTGCTGGGCACTCGATGACAGACTGACTGTCAGTCTACACTCACGCAGAGACCAATGATGAGCCCGGCCGCAATCGTGAAGCATTGCAAAATGAAACCGAGATTTACTGTCATATTACTATCATCAATGATGGTCCTGCTCAGACATTACATGCAATAATACAGCACCGCAACGCACACTCACTGACAGCTCGAGCTGCAGCAGCACATCACGCGCTTTTATTTAGGCTCGACCAGCATAATAATGGCATGAGAATTCTCAAATGTTTCCCGCGTCTCATAATAAGCTGCATCGGCAGACGACTTTATCGTTGCCTCTCAGCGACGTCAAGGGAAAAGTCAGCCTGGCCGCAGGCTCATGTGTCGTAGTGCATTTAATTATTTATTATATATTAACCCATCCGCCTACTAACTACTATGCTTGCTACCTTGACGTCGTCAACGAAATGATGACTACTAGCTAATGGCCTGCAACTGCTATGAATCATTATTACTAATACGAATAATACTAATACTAATACTAATACTAATACTCATACTCATACTCATACTCATACTCATACTCATACTCATACTCATACTAATACTAATACTAATACTAATACTAATACTAATACTAATACTAATACTAATACTAATACTAATACCAATACCAATACTAATACTAATACTAATACTAAATACTAATACTAATACTAATACTAATACTAATACTAATGCTAATGCTAATGCTAATGCTAATACTCATACTGATACTGATACTATCACTTTAATACGAATGCCAATACCAATACCAATACCAATATCCATATTAATACTAATATTAATACTAATACTAATACTAATACTACTACTCATACTAATACTAATACTAATATTAATACTAATATTAATACTAATACTAATACTATTACTAATACTAATATTAATACTAATACGAATACTAATACTAATACTAATACTAATACTAATACTAATACTAATACTAATACTAATACTAATACTAATACTAATACTAATACTAGTACTAATACTAATACTAATACTAATACTAATACTTAATACTAATAGTAATAATAATACTATTACTAATACTAATACTAATACTAATACTAATACTAATACTAATACTAATACTAATACTAATACTAATACTAATACTAATACTAATACTAATACTAATACTAATACTAATACTAATACTAATACTAATACTAATACTAATACTAATACTAATACTAATACTAATGCTCTACTAATACTGCTTTCTGCATGCCGCACCTTTTGAAAGCTCGTGAGCAATGGGATCGTGGTTGCATCGAGTGTCTTGTCTAACTTACTTGGATTTCGGCTGAGACAAGAGCGAGGCTCCGAACTTCTCAGCCTAGTTTCCAGAAGAAGGATTTCGGCTGAGACAAGAGCGAGGCTCCGAACTTCTCAGCCTACTTTCCAGAAGAAGGATTTCGGCCGAGACAAGAGCGAGGCTCCGATCCTCTCGGCCTAGTCTCCATAACTTACTGGACGACGTGGATCCGCCTGCTTTCACATTAAAAATCTAGCTCTCCTCGCTTGGTGAAGGGACCCATTCGAGATCCTTCAAAGTTTCATGAATCTCAAAGGCGAGTTTGAACCAGGCGCTCTGGTGGAGGAAGACATCCGCGTGATGCTCGAGGAACTCCTGGGCTTGAAATAAGAGCGAACCCAAAGGCCTTCCGGCGGCCTCTCGGAGAAGGTTGGCCCCCCGCAGCACTGGAGGAGCAAGCCGGTCCAGAGGAGTTCGAGGAAAAGGGCCACCTTCCGGACGTTGGTCAGCTTTCAAGCCCATGATGAAGTACTTTGTGAGGACACATGTACTGGCCATAGCTCTCAGCCAATCAGAATCGGCGTTCGACTCCAGAAAGCAGCCCAAGACCACATCGAGGTTGAACAACTCAAAACCTAAAATCAAAATATCTTCGTGTGGATAATGAAGCTTCAGGGAGGTCTCCAGGCCAGCAGCAACATCACGGCAATTCAGAATCATGGCTTTGCAAAATACAGCTTGAGCAATTGCTGCAGCAATGCATCACAACGACAGAGAACAAAACAATGGAAGATTTGCAGCACTGCTCGGCTTGAAGGTTGCAGGCTTTGGGTTTTACTCTGTTCAAAAGCAAGCACAAGCAATGGCAAGCGAAATGCAATGAAGTTGACATACAAGGAATAACTAATAATACTAAACTCAACCGGCCTAACAACACAGCCATGTCCCAAGAACGGCCTCCCTTCTTTGTCCGGTAATTTGCTTCCGGTGACTTGCAAAATGCTTCGATGTCACCAGGTCAGGCCCCAGCCGGCGCATTAGCCCATGTGCCCGGCTGTCATCTAACCCCTGCCCCTGGGATAGGTTGGCCTCAAGGCTCTGACACAGGCAAACCGAACGCCTCACACCTGGCCAACGGTGTGGGGAGCAACCCTGATGGGGCAGGGGTCGACTCCTTAGGTAAGGCATTTAAATCTGCTTCGACTGGCTCTGATTCTGACAACATACTTAACGCCGACTACTAACTAACAGCAATAAATTTAAATTGAAGACAGGCAGGATTGAGGCCGAGACTAAGAGCGAGGCTCCGAACCTCTCGGCCTACTATCCGGACTAGACTTCAATACTACTTAACGCCGACTAATGAAGACAGTGACAGGCAGGACCACCGGATTGAGGCCGAGACTAGGAGCGAGGCTCCGAACCTCTCGGCCTACTATCCGGACTTCAATACTACTTAACGCCGACTACTAACTAACAGCAAATGAAGACAGGCAGGACTGAGGCCGAGACTAAGAGCGAGGCTCCGAACCTCTCGGCCTAATATCCGGACGTCAATACTACTTGACGCCGACTAATAACTAACAGCAAAATTATGAAGACAGGCCGAGACTAAGAGCGAGGCTCCGAACCTCTCGGCCTACTATCCATTATTAGGCCTCCCTCTTTGGATCCCCCCGGGGAGGTCCGGACGCACCGTCCTCCGTTGAGGCCACCCCCAGCGGGCGCATAGCGCATCGCCCCGCTGTCATACCCCCGGGCTTTGGGGCGTTGGCCTCAAGGGTGGCCGCCACGAGTGGCCACGCAGTGGCGTCAGTGGCATCAACAAGCTCCGGCGGATGGATCGCTGCCCCCACCAACGGCCACAAGGTGGAACCTGGCAGGTCTCTAGGGCCCCCTCGGCCAGCCCGCTGCACAGGTCAGGTCAAGGCTGCTGCTGATTAGATTCTGCTTCACAGGGTTTAACAACTTCCCACAAAACCACACAGCCACAGTGACACTGTCTGCAAAGTGATGATAATAATAATAATAATAAGCGATTCCACATCAGATCTGTATAGTAATTACAATAAGAGTAATAATAACTGACAAGACAATCAATGTCAATTCGTGAGAGACACCGTGTCATATGTCGTGACTGAACATTCATTGATTGACATTGAAAATTGACGTGACCATTACCATGCAGTCAGTCAACGTTACAGCAGTCACTCCTAATACTACTACACAGTGACAGTCTGAGTCTGCTGAGTAGTAGTAACAGTATTATTATAATTGTCATTGGATCCAGGTCCAATGACCCAAGGGCCTCCCCTGCAATCTGATGGCACTGTGCAACCCTCGCCCTTACACCCCAAGAGGGCACCAGGGCACTGGTGCTGTCCCTGCACGGCGGTGTCGTGCCCCCGCCAATGACTGCCAAACACAGTCAGAGGGAGGGGCCCCTGGTTGTCGCTGCAGGTGAGCACAGGATCCTGCCCAACAGACGCATTAGCCCATTTGCTCTGTTGTCATCCACAGAAGTTCTGTGGGTTGGCCAGAAACAGGAACTTGGCACATCAGTCCCAACACCCGGCCAACGGTGTACAGCTTTCACTGTGGGTAAGGACATCGACCCAGATTCGACATGATATGAAACCTCAAGAAGTGACCAAAGGATTCCACACAGTCCACACAGCACTCATGATTTAACCTCTGTGTTGAAATAATAATACTGACTTCTGAAAAAGGGATCGGATGCAAAAACAGACTAAACGCGGGAATGCAAAAAGCAGCAACCAACGGCCTCCCATGCATGCCGGGGACTGTGACTGTCGCGATAGCGGGCCAAGGATTCGATTCGACTCCGACTCCTTAGCTAAGGCATAGCTTCGACATACGACTGGGACTGATTCTGACTTCGACTCTGGAGTTTGACAGGACAAGGCCGAGACTAAGAGCGAGGCTCCGAACCTCTCGGCCTACTATCCGGACTTCAATACTACTTAACGCCGACTACTAACTAACAGTAAATGAAGACAGGCAGGACTGAGGCCGAGACTAAGAGCGAGGCTCCGAACCTCTCGGCCTAATATCCGGACGTCAATACTACTTAACGCCGACTAATAACTAACAGCAAAATTATGAAGACAGGCCGAGACTAAGAGCGAGGCTCCGAACCTCTCGGCCTACTATTATTAGGCCTCCCTCTTTGGATCCCCCCGGGGAGGTCCGGACGCACCGTCCTCCGTTGAGGCCACCCCCAGCGGGCGCATAGCGCATCGCCCCGCTGTCATACCCCCGGGCTTTGGGGCGTTGGCCTCAAGGGTGGCCGCCACGAGTGGCCACGCAGTGGCGTCAGTGGCATCAACAAGGTCCGGCGGATGGATCGCTGCCCCCACCAACGGCCACAAGGTGGAACCTGGCAGGTCTCTAGGGCCCCCTCGGCCAGCCCGCTGCACAGGTCAGGTCAAGGCTGCTGCTGATTAGACTCTGATTCGAAGGGCCCAGGGTTTAACTTACGGCCTTCGGTTCTCAGTCAATGTCGTCCTACATAATAATAAGTTTCATCCTTCTTCCCAACCAATCCGCGAGCTATAATAAATCAATCCATGACACCGTGACTGAACATTCAGTATTATTATAATTAATGTTGGTTGGAAGCAATCAGCAATTAATTATTGAAAATTGATGTGACCATGCAGTCGTCATTAGTCTACTACTACTACACAGTCTGCGACAATACAGTTGTCATTGGATCCAATGATCCAAGGGCCTCCCCTGCAATCTGATGGCACTGTGCAACCCTCGCCCTTCCACCCCAAGTGGGCGACAGGGCACTGGCGCTGTCCCCGCTCGGCAAGCTTGCACCCCTATGTGACCGCCGGCCGCACGGTCAGGGGGAGAGGATCGTCGACACGGGTGAGCACAGGATCCTGCCCAACAGACGCATTAGCCCATTTGCTCTGTTGTCATCCACAGAAGTTCTGTGGGTTGGCCAGAAACAGGAACTTGGCACATCAGTCCCAACACCCGGCCAACGGTGTTCAGCTTTCACTGTGGGTAAGGACATCGACCCAGATTCGAAATGACATGAAACCTCGCGGGAAAGCAAAAAGCAGACGAACAGCCTCCCATGCATGCCGGGGACTGTTTACGGACGAAAGCCGGTCTGTCCCGGAGCTATCCCCCGTGCCGCCACTCCCTGACCCCCAGCCAGCGCATTAGCGCATCGCCTGGCTGTCATCAATCCCTTCCGTGGATTGGTTGGCCCCAAGGGTCTCGGCCACTGTGACTGTCGCGATGATAGCGGGCCAACTGTGGCAGACGACCAGTCCCGGGAGTCCCATGCCCGGCCAGTGGCATGAAGAGGTGTCTTCGTATGGGAAGCACCACACCCCTCTGGTAGGACCATCGCTGGGTCTTGGATTCGGTCGAGACAAGAGCGAGGCTCCGAACCTCTCGGCCAACTTTCCTAACTCTGCCTCTGGCTAGCTAGCAAAACGACCGAGACAGGAGCGAGGCTCCGAACCTCTCGGCCTGCTTTCCATAACTGTTCTGCCTCTGGCTACAAAATAAAAGAAAACTATCGGCCGACACAAGAGCGCAACTCCGATCCTCTCGGCCTAGTTTCCAGAACTAACTCTGCCTCTGGCTGATAAACAAAGTGCAAGCTGCACCACTGAAACCGCAGGCCTCTGGGTGTGCACGACATTGCACAGCAAAAGGTACCTGCCCGGGACTCTAGAGATGGTTTGGGTACTATAATTATTGGTTTCGTTTCGGGAAACAACAAAGCCTCTGTCGTGTCTGTCTGTCTGTCTGTCTGTTTGTATGTCTGTCTGTCTGGGGCTGTGTTGCAGCCTTTCCTAAAGCCTAAGCTGCCTTGCCCGACAAGTTTCATGACACTTTGCGAATGCCGCGCCTCTGCTTTTGATCTTGGATTTCGGCCGAGACAAGAGCGAGGCTCCCAGAACTTTGGCTTTGCTTTTGTTCTTGGATTTCGGCCGAGACAAGAGCGAGGCTCCGAACCTCTCGGCCTACTTTCCAGAACTCTGGGCCGGAGCAAAGCGTACCTGCGGACAAGTTTCATGACACTTTGTTCAATGCCTCAGCTTTTTTTTCTCCTTTGATTTCGGCCGAGACAAGAGCGAGGCTCCGATCCTCTCAGCCTAACTTAGACCTCGACCTGTCGTGTCAATCCCCCGGCGCTGTTTTTGTGACGCGGGCGGCCCCTGTATGGCACAACCGGAAATACTGGATACACATTGCCTGCGGCTCACGCTAATCCCTTCCCCACGCAAGCAATGGTCCTAAATGTCCATGCCGCACCTCAATTATTTTCTATTTTCA